>JAVIWB010000205.1:0-142333 GCA_031893035.1 Dermolepida albohirtum | reverse complement strand
AGTTCATAACTCCTGACGACGAGACTGGCATAAAATAATCCCCCGCATACCTTTAATAGGCGACACAAAGTTTGGCTGCGATACCGGTTTCTTTTACGCTCTCTCCTAGGATTAAAGGGACACTCCACAGCCAAGTTTATCACCTTCTCTGGAATAGTAACACATATTCTCCTCACAAGGTATAATTTAAATCATACGTAAGGACTTTCCGTTGGATGAAAGGCAAAAATCAGGTCATTGAGACGTCATATTCCCATCTAGTGTAATTATCGATTGCATTATTTCCTAAACAATAGGTATCAATAATTTAATAAGCTGGTATTAGATTATTCCAACGTATGTACGTTTCAAGAAGAAATCGCTTTCCTGCATAAAAATGCACAATTTTACATCCAAATTTCTTTCACTGAACTAAACGATCTAAAGTTAGCTATACGAGAGAGAGAGAGAGAGAGAGAGAGAGAGAGATGCTTTCTAATTAAACGGAATTAATTAGAAGAGCAATAATCGAGAATATTAAAATTTACAGGAGCAGGGCCGTACTATACTTAATTTTAACAATATACGGATTACGAACTAGAAAGTGTAAGGGGATAGGTGGAATTGTAGAGGGTTTTGGTTATATGATGTCACGACCTGTCTACGCCATATAACACGTTATATACGAGGTATAGTTAAAAAATCTGATGAAGTTACATGTACGAGGCAAGGTCTTAAATATACGATGAAAAGGAAACTAAAAAATCAGAATGGCGCTTCGCTAAAAGGGCATGTTAAAAAACGTCACATGAGGTTTGTTATTAAATGTATGAGGAAAAAAAATTAAATATACGAGAAAAGGCATTAATGTAAATTTAAACATCAAGCTGCTTCGCCAAAACGCATGAATACAAATTTAAAAATCAATATGGCTGATAATAAATTTAAAATTCATGTGCTGACGTCACATATATATCAATAGTATTATTGGCTGTATGTGTAAAAAAATATTAAAAAGATAAGATGAGCCAAAAGGATTCAATTGTATTACTGATTGTATATGTACTTAAGAAGTCGAGATGGCTGCCAATAAATTTCAATGGAATTACTAACTGTATATGCATTTAAATTAATAATAAAATAATATTGCGTAATAATGTGAAAAAGTACTCTCTCGCATTTGTTTTTTTATGGTTAGCATTTTTGTAATTACAATAAAATATTTTTTTTAAATAATACATTTATTTTTTTAACTTTATGTACGTAATATAATATATACTTTCTACAAATAAAATATATTTATTATTCAACAATCTAATTTAAATATTTCTACATCAAATGCAGTGTTGTAATGCAGGTATATACATATATATATATATATATATATATATATATATATATATATATATATATATAAGCGCAAAACTCATGAGGAACCCATACGTCAAGCTTTTTTTGTAACCAGCTTTGTGTAAATGTGTTTTGTGGTCATATCGTGTATTGTTAAGGACGACCGGAGCGTGAATCTTTCACATTGAAATTTCATTATACATATATATATATATATATATATATATATAATATATATATATTACAATGTTTCTACGCTATAACGTTCGGAATCTAAAAAACGAGCCGTCGGTGGTGTCGCTGTGACTTGTTGTTCTTTAGTTATCGGCAACCAATGCCATCTATCGGGAAGAACGCCACGAACTTTTTCCCAGACCCAATATATACAATATATATATATATATATATATATATATATATATATATATATATACCTGTATATTAACGTTTAACGACTTTCTTCTTCACTCCCTTTGTTTTTTTTTATTTGCATACCATAAATCTCAACAGTATATACTTCAGCGCGCAAGTCATCAAAATCACTCATCACATTACCAGCGTCATCTCTCATTAAGCCTAGAACCGTTTTGTTTTGGAGAGGTATGTTGTAAACATTACTGGCAAGATTTAGTTTCATGTCACAATATATACCATCGGTAGCAATTTTTAAAATAAAACTATCAGTATATATATAATATGTATATATAATCAGTATATATATAGCCTTGTTATATATAATTTAAGTTTCTTCGTCTGGTAGCAACAAAGTTTTCAAAAAAAATATATTCTTAAAATTCAATTTTACTATCTTTATCCTCTTTAACTTCCCAGTGAGATATTAGTTTCACGTCTACAGACTTATCAACGTTTTCCATAGTTTTATCAAAGACCGGGACTAATTTAAAAGATTTGTTTCTAACATTTTTCTAAAATTTGTACTTAAATCTATATAATTTTGTAACCAATTGGATTGTTAAACCCTAAAAGGCGATTAATTTTAGTAATTTGAGATCATTATTCAAAGATTGCACCAAATTTCTATAATGTACAATATATTTCTATTTATTAAGTTCGTGATATATGAGGGAGCGTTTTTATATTCGCGGAATGGGGGACAAGGGGTGAAAATAAAAAAACCAAATTATTTTTCTTTTTCAATATATTCACCTGCAAGACGGATACATTTTTCACATCTTTCAATTAATTTATTTATACCCTCATAAAAAAATGATTTCTCTTTATCTGCAAAATACGCCGAAACTGCCTCCTTGACTTCATCATCGGCAGTAAATTTTTTACCCGCAGCTCTTTTTTCATTTTCGGAAACAGGTAATAATCACTCGGGGCCAGGTCTGGGCTGTAGGGTGGGTGATTCACAATTTCGAAGCCCACCTTATGCAGGGCAGCTAACGCAACGCGGCTCTTGTGGACGGGCGCGTTGTCGTGCAAAAGCAGAACACCTTTTGTCAATTTTCCCCGTCTTTTCTCTTTAATGGCTTCTTTTAGTCGCTCTAATATTGAAACGTAATATTCTCCGGTTATAGAAACACCTTTATCTTTATAATCAATCAACAATATTCCTTCCGAGTCCCAAAATACCGTTGCCATGAGTTTCCCAGCTGATTGTGACACTTTAAATTTCTTGGGAGGTGCTGTGCCCTTTTTATGCCACTGCATGGAGTCTTGTTTGGACTCAGGTTCATAATGATGAACCCAAGTTTCGTCTCCAGTAACAATTCCACTCAATACACCATCGTTGTCTTCATTACAGAGGTCCAAAAATGCACGCGAACACACTACGCGCTGTTGTTTTTGCGGCGGCGTGAGCATTCTCGGCACCCATCTTGCGCTGACCTTAGACATGCCGAGATGATCGTGTAGGATTTTAAAAATTGTTGTATCGGATACTCCAACCATTTCTGCGAGTTGTTTCTTGTTTAGTCGAGCATCTTCGAGTACAATTTGTTCAACTTTTTGGATAAGTGCTGACGTGGTCACCTCAATGCTCCTGCCCGGCCTCGGGTCGTCTTCAAGGGATTCCCTTCCTTGTTTAAATAAACTATGCCACTTGTACACCATGGTTTTTCCTGGACAAGAGTCGCCGTAAACCAATGACATCTCATTCATTATGGTCGCGACTGATTTTCCTTGCCTGGTAAGGAACTTTATAACGGCACGATATTCGATTTTTTCCATATTTAACTTTTCACTCCTGATTATGTTACTTGGTTGACGATAGCTCAAAGACTAACTGTCTAATAACAATGAAACTTCGTATTTATACTAATCATGAGTCGCTGCACAGGCCACGCCCCCAATGCGCCTACTCACCCCTCTACAACCCGCTCATTCCGCGAATATAAAAACGCTCCCTCGTATGTAAGTGAAAATGGGTGTTGTATTAAGAAACGAACATAATTTCGAATTATTAGATAGAATTTACGCTTTAGAAATGATTGGAATAGAGGATAGTGATGATGATGGTGATATTCTGAAACTTAGTATGTTAGAAAGCATTGATGATATGGTAGATAACACGGAATATGAAGAAGAAAGTAATGAAGATGTAGAAAACATTATTGAAAAAGAGAATGAAGAAAATGTAGAACAGGGGGGGGATAAAACGGAATAGGAATAAGAAAGTAATGAAGATGTGGTAGAAATTATTATAAAGGATAATTATAATGACATTGACTTCAACGCCGAATCATATATATTAACAATGGAAGATTATGTTAATGATTTGGAGTAGTATTAATTTATTCAGTGTATATATGTAAATAATATGTTAAAATAATTATTATTTAACCTTCAGTGAGAGGTTTGAGTGAAGACAATTGCTCCATAGAAATTCGTGCACGTTTGATATAATCTTTAATGAGAGGAGTTGGAAGGTTTGGATGAAGATACCTGCGTCATGATAGTAGGTCTGTAAGGAGATGTTTGTTTTCATTTGAGTAACAGTTCAATTTTGCGTTTTATAGTGTTGTTTCAACTCAACAAATATTCATAGAGGGTAATCAAAATGTTCGAATGTGAATATTGTGGTAAAGAAGTCGACACATGTTGACTTCATGTAAAGGAAAGAGGATGAAAATAGATAATAGATACAAATAATTATTTAGATTTAATGAAATGTGAAATATGTAATGTATTTGTGGAGAGAAATTGTTATACTGCACACGTTCACAGTCCTGTACATCGAAAAATGCAATAAAAAAGAATGTTACAGCATTTGGAGATAGGAGTGTTACGCTCCGCGTATATATAATAATTTTTTGTCATATTTCGTAAATTAAGTTATTTTAATTTAAAAATAATTCGATTTCCAATTCATAAATTATTATGTATTTTGACCTTCTTGAGGCATATACAAATGTAGGAATCTTTTGCTATTGTCATGTACGATCAGGCTATAATAAACCAACTACTACCGCGTATTTTTCTAGGAATACCTAGAAACTTTACAACCTTTTTGTGACTATAACGTCCCATTGACGCATTTAATATTAATTCTATTGTATTGATTCCTAAATGTAATAGAGATTCAAATATTAATCCTTCTATTTTTCAGACAGAATACATGTCCATTATTCTGTCTAGATATCTATCTGCTAAGTGTTTATATTGAAATTAATATCATAATTTTAATTTATGCCAATATTTTTAGCGCACCAATTTCTAGCTTGTCTATTCTCTTTCCTTATTGGTTAATTCAAACATGAGCAGTATCTTACCCTTCGGCCTACGGGTTCTTCTTAAAAGCTCCCGCGTGTAAGACACAGAGACTTCTTCTCCGGCCATCACCAAGTTAGTTTACCAGATCACTTCAATAAATTGAAATCACTCAAAAATTGTAATAGCATATGCAGCTGGCTATATTTTCAAATGTTCTAAAATTGAATAAATGTCACATATGTGAATTAAATACTTTTAATAAAGAGAAGTCTTCTACATTCCATCAATATCCAACAGTATTATTCAGATTCAAATATTGCAATGTACAGTAGTTTAAAAATTTAGTAATAATGTATATTATTGTTTGTGACATCCTGAAAAATTATATATATCGCACACATTTACTAAAATGTATTGTACATATATTAAAAGAAAGTGTATTATTTGATTTTATAGAATTTGCACGTTCTAAGGGTTTAGGAGCAAAAATTATGACATTTTGCAAAACTTTTTAAACACATTAAAAGGGCCAACAATTTAATATTTGAAAAAGATACAAGATTTCTTTCATGTAATATAGCTCTATTATATAAAGAATGTGCTAATATATATAATAAGTATAGAAAATAAATTTGCTTATAAACACAAATTTTGTTTAAGTTATGAATATTGCCTAACATACGTAATTACATGAGGATGTAATGCTTAATTATCTTGCTATTACTACTTACTTATTACTATATAATACATAAGTATTGTATTGATGTATTACAATGGTAATTAACTGCAAGATAATGTTAAACAAGTATTATAGGTCGACCTTAAGAACAATAAATGGATTTTAAATTTTGCCACTTTTCATCTTCAAATCTTCCAGATGTTATTGATATCGCGGTACCACTATAGACTGTCTCAACCTTATTATGCAGTATACGATACAATATCAGTTTTATGTCTCTATTCTCTTTAGTAATTTGTGTTGCCAGTTGTCGTTTATTATAGTAGGCAACGTAGGCAACTATATAGTCGTATTGACAGCTATCAGAGTTACATGTTACATGATCTGGGTTTTGAATTTCGCAAAGTAGGGCGAAAGAGTATTCTCATCGAGCGAGATGCTATCATTAGATGGAGGCATAAATACTTGCGAGACATAAAGAAGTTTAGAGAAGAGGGTACAGCTACTTTATACCATAATCTTTTATAAAAGATTATGGTATAAAGTAGCTGTACCCTCTTCTCTAAACTTCTTTATGTCTCGCAAGTATACTTTTCGTTTTAATTACTGTCATTTCTAGATAGAACTATAATATATACTGATGAATCATAGGTAAATACTGGGCATGCGGTAAATAAAACATGGACAGATACCACAATACAAAGCAATCGACAAGCTTTCATAGAAGGACTCAGTGTTGGACTAAAATCACCAAGTGGTCTTGGACCACGTTTTGCATTCTATATGTTATTATTATTTTCATTAATTAATCTTCCTTTTTTAAATATACTAATCTAATTGTGCTTTGTATTCATATAGATTTCTATGGAAGATTAATGAAGAGGATGAGATAGTGGGACAAGTAGGATACAATACACAAGATGTATGCAAACGCCATGGGGAGGCTCTTGCCTTCCAGCGAGAGTAAAATTATATTAATGTGTATATTGTTCGACATAATGGTCTATTTTTGTACCTTATTCTATTATTTTGTTACACTTCGCATACAAATAATAATTCTCTATATTATGTTTTTTAAATTAAGTTATTTAAATTTAAAAATAGTTCGAGTTTCAAGTCATAAATTATTATTTATCTTGACCTTTTTGTGATATATACAAATGCAGGGATCTTTTGTATTCGTCACGTACTGTCCAACTGTAATAAAGCAACGTCTACCCGCCGTTTTCTAGGAAGTCGAATTTAGCGCGCCAATATTCTCGTTTGCTATTGGGTGGTTCAAACATGACCTGTCTCCTAACCCTTTAACATACGGGGTGTCTTAAGAGCAGCCGCGTGTAAGACAGAGACTTCTTCTCAGATCATGACAAGTACACACGCATTCCTTTGACGTGATCGTGAAGTTGTTTTCCCGCGTTTGTTGTATCCATGTGTTTAAGTTCGCGTTCGCGAAAAATACACAGCTTTCTGATCCAGGATATATACATATACACAAACACGCAAGTACACGCATGCACATTTTAATTTAACTCTTCGTATATTTTATTAAACAGCTAAATATCGTTAGACTTATCTTTTATTACAGCTTTGCTAGTACGTTCATCATATTTTATTTGTTGCTCTTGTTCTTATTAACTATCTCTATTTAACACATCCAAGCTTTAAGAATTAATTTAACTTGTGAATAAAATTTTAAAGGCATTCCTGTCGTTTTATTTCAACTAATAATCTTTCTTTTAGCTTAGCACACGTCCTGGACTTTTGATGCTCATTGTACACAACTACTAATTATTAACTCCTTACATTAACATTGAAGTAACCTTCATTCATTCATTCATTTTTATATTCACTCATTTTCATCTCATTCAAACACATTTTCATTCATTTTCATCTCAAATTCAAAGGAGGAGGTAATAAAGTGTCGCCCAATAACGTGGGGCTATTTTTAGATCAAGTGTGATCAACGAACCTACCCGCAGCAACATAATGAAGTCAAAAGTGAAAGGACGCAGAGCAACCCTTCTAATTCCAAATTAAATGATTTGGTGGCGCCCACGTATACTTCATCTGATATACAATCTCTTATCAATGTTTTATCGCAATTTTGCAAATCAGTTGTTACAGTCCCTGTATCGCCTCCGAAACCAGATATTTTCAGTGGAGATATTTTCCAGGACCCGGAAGTTTTTCTCTTACAGCTGGAAACGCATCTGAAAGCACATACGCTAACTCCTGCCAGGACAATCGATGAAATTGCATCATACCTTGATGGAGAAGCAGCGATATGGTTTGAGCAACTTGATAATCAAATTGATTCTTTCGATTGTTTCAGCGAACTCTTTCTCGAACGTTACAAAGCTGTCGAACGTCAGGATAAACTGCATGAAATTTTGTATGGTTGTTTTCAGCAAGAAAATGAAGGCGCAGTTCCTTTTCTTTTGAAGAAAAAACATTTATGTAATCGTTTATACCCGGACTGGGATGACACGAAGATTACAACGTTAATCAAGAGGCAATTAAGATCCGAATACAAAGTGATGTTAGAACCAAAACCTCTGCAATCAACGAAAGCGCTAAGAGAAGCCTGCATGCAGATTGACAATTATATTCATGGAGATCCTACGGAAATTTACGCAAGTAAAGTATCAGTCTCATCTAATTTACTTTTAGGTAATAAAGCGAAGGAGCCGATAACGAAAGGATTACCGCCCTGTAGCTACTGCTCGGATAATCACTGGCATCGCAATTGCCCAATCCGCAGAGCGAAACAGCAGCCATCGTTGAATTATTTACAACATAATTCATCATCAAGCACACCCCGTATATGCGTAAACGTCACAGGACGCTCTGTCGACGCTCTTTTGGACACCGCGGCGTCACATAACTTTGCCGTCCCGTCCATTGTTCAACGCATAACATCGAAGAAGTTTAATACGGCATCATTAGGCAACAAATTTTCGTACCTGAAAATCACCGGAACTGGGATTGTAAACATGCAAATTCAAAAGGAGGTCATTGAAATTCCTGTTTTTATTGCACCAGATTTGCGCGAGAATCTCATTCTTGGTATGCCGTTCTTCGAATTACAACAAGCTGTATTAAATATAGGAAAACATTGTTTAGATTTTGGTAAGGATATTCGTCAATCAATTAATTTCGTTACATCCAATATGTACCCAAGAACCAAATCTAATCCTAATGTTAACCCTATCCCTTCGTCACGTGCAATCGAGTCTGTTAGTATTTTTCAGCGACCTAAATCACCTAGATTAAGTAGGTCAACTCAGGTACTTCAGAAAAATACGAAGAAACGACACTCTAGTCGAAAAGGCCACGCTACAACACAAGACCGGACAACGAACCAGGTAAACCGGACAAGGCCCGTCTTCAAGCGAGACCGACCGTCAGCCAGTGCCGGGGATCATTGGTCAAACGCCGCCATCCATTGTAGAAAGACCGACGGTCAACATCGACATCTGCATCGACCTCGCCACAGAGTCATTAGTGCGCGAACGGGTACTCCTACACACGCGAATGTCACAAATAGTAATTTACTTAGTTCTAAGTTAGCTAGTGATGTAATGTTAGACTAGGGTCGATCTTTCCCTTTTCGTAGCGATACCCAAAATATTATTTTGTATTTTTCTTCGCGCCTAACACCTGTGCGACTTAAACAAGCAGACCAGTTTTCGCTTTCTTTTTCTTACATTGCTAAGTTCTAGCAATTTCAAATTCAATCAAACGTGATCAACTGGATTCTTGATGTTTAAGGGCGTGCCCTTGCTCACACTGCGATTTTCCAGGTTTTATCGCAATCACTCGTATAGTGACGTGAGTACAGTATAGCACAAGTCGATCCTGGGCGCATTTTCTTTGCCTTTAAAGTAAATCAATGATGCATTTGATTAACGATTCCTCATTTGAAACACTAACATCAACAACATATCACAAATAAGCTCACCAACGCGTGCGGAAATTGTTATACTTCGCATACAAATAATAATTCTCTATATTATGTTTTTTAAATTAAGTTATTTAAATTTAAAAATAGTTCGAGTTTCAAGTCATAAATTATTATTTATCTTGACCTTTTTGAGATATATACAAATGCAGGAATCTTTTGTATTCGTCACGTACTGTCCAACTGTAATAAAGCAACGTCTACCCGCCGTTTTCTAGGAAGTCGAATATAGCGCGCCAATATTCTCGTTTGCTATTGGGTGGTTCAAACATGACCTGTCTCCTAACCCTTTAGCATACGGGGTGTCTTAAGAGCAGCCGCGTGTAAGACAGAGACTTCTTCTCAGACCATGACAAAGTACACACGCATTCCTTTGACGTGATCGTGAAGTTGTTTTCTCGCGTTTGTTGTATCCATGTGTTTAAGTTCGCGTTCGCGAAAAATACACAGCTTCCTGATCCAGGATATATACATATACACAAACACGCAAGTACACGCATGCACATTTTAATCTAACTCTTCGTATATTTTATTAAACAGCTAAATATCGTTAGACTTATCTTTTATTACAGCTTTGCTAGTACGTTCATCATATTTTATTTGTTGCTCTTGTTCTTGTTAACTATATCTATTTAACACATCCAAGCTTTAAGAATTAATTTAACTTGTGAATAAAATTTTAAAGGCATTCCTGTCGTTTTATTTCAACTAATAATCTTTCTTTTAGCTTAGCACACGTCCTGGACTTTTGATGCTCATTGTACACAACTACTAATTATTAACTCCTTACATTAACATTGAAGTTACCTTCATTCATTCATTCATTTTCTTTTATAATATTTCATTTAATTCAAAGGAGGAGGTAATAATTTCAAATATATACAATTGCTGATATGTTACTTTATGAGTTTGACTATTTAATTTTAAATTATTGCTAATATCTGTAAACAAAACTAAACCAATAAATATAAATAACTGATATAGATATTTATTAAACAAAGACATATTTCCCGAGAACAAGTTTCCAATCAATTTGATAATAGATATGTACATTTATAATTATTTGTGATTATTATAAATTGTGTTGCTAATACTCAATAATACCAAGGAAATTAAGTGCTCTTCATAACACAAAAATAATTTATATTGCAGCCCGTATTGTCTACAAGGTTTTATATAAAATATCACAAAATTAAATCATTAGAAGTACCACTTTCTTTAATTACTACTCCCTCTACGCTTCACTTTTAACTCTTCTCGTTAGTATTAACATTATAATAGTATTTCATAAATACCAACAATCATAAAAGGTAAATGTTATGTTTTGATCGTATGAAATGTCAAGGAATGAACCGGAAACAGATGATGAGAAGATTTGGCAACGTTGCAGTTAATTCCCATAAGAGCTGTACTGCATAATAAGGTTGACAGACTATAGTTACTTATTAGGGAGTTTATTTCTGTCCTAAGTAACGTTGTACCTGAAAATAGCTTAGCAATTTTAGAAATAATACGTGAGCAAGCTCATTAAAACTATTAGAAATATTTATATACTATAAACCACGAAAGTTTGCTGATGTATCAATAACCGTTATTTGCCTAATTCATCTATAGTCACAAAAAGGGCGCCAAAGTTTTTCAAATAGAGAAATCGTGAAAAAATGGAAACAAACGTATACAGAGCATGAGTATTACACACACATACGATATGATATGTATAATACAGATAACTGACTTTGACTTATGGAGTTGTCTTTTCTACGGTTTTCATATTATATTCCTTGTATTTTACCGCTGTTATTTGTTATTGTTCTAACAGCTAATTTATCATATTGTTTTATATATTATTATTATTATATTAATTTATCATATTCATCCTTGCGTTGTTAGAATAATGTAAGCTTAATTCGTTTGTTTTTTATTTTATAGTAAATGCTGAAAATGAATACAGGTTATGTTGCCTTGTTAACAAAATGTACATTAAATTGTTTTTAATTCCACATATAAAACGAGTTATTAAAATAATTATTTCAAATTCATTTAAATAAGATTTAAGCAATCATAATGAAGAATTTATTTGTGCAAACCCATGGCATGTATATTATCTTATTTTCAATTAAATTGTAGACTCTTGAGCTAAATGTAATAATAATAAATAAATAGAGGCAATTGTAGTGATGAATTTGTTTATGAGAGCTCATGTCATGTATATTAATTGTTTTATTTTTAGTTTAATCATATTTTTAAAGTGTCAAACAATAGTAATATCTTTTATTTCAAACTAAATACATGTAAAGCTACAATTTTCATTCTAAAACTAAATTTACTGATATGTAATAGTGCGATAAGCACTACACAATTATATTATAAAATATATTCAACAATAAATGTCAGCCTTGATGACATTTCTTCATTGATGGATTTTCTAGAATGATAGGTAGCATTATCCACAGTGATAACAGATTTCATTTCCAAATGAAGTAAATTGTCGAAACAGTCACTGTCTTACTTTTCCACTATGATTTTCGAAATCTGTTGACCCGCAATTCTCATTGAAAGCTTGCCTGCATATTTAATGCTTTCGTTGATCCAAATTTTTGATGTAAATAAATGTTTCTACTTTCCATTCTTAAATGCTTTAGTCTAGACAACAATCTTCTCCATATAATTATTTCATCTTTTTCCTTCAAGTAGTTATTCCTAGTTCTCTAGCTAGACCAAAATTGCACAGTAAGTATTAAATATCTTACTTGAAATGTATTTCTTTCAATGGCCTATAAACATCAGTTTTGAAAATTTTGGTATGTCATAATTGCTATTTACTGCAGTCAAAATTTTATTTAATGCAGTAATTTAATTTTTAAATAAAAATGGACTGCACGTCTTATCAATGCTTTCATGTTATTGTCTGCACTGCCTAATATCCTCTTTCTTTCATAAGGCTTTGGCTTTTGAAATTCTTGTTTAGTGAGCTCTTGTAGAATATTATATACAATAGCTCTTAGTATGCCATAAAAATAAACATTTTTAAACAAATATATGCATTTAATTTAATTCTATAACAATGTTACCAGTTGTTTCGGCAGATGACTAAATAGCTTGTGTTTTGGTGCTGTAGTTTATATATTGTGAATATGTTCAATATCGACTGCTTACTGGTCACATTAAAATGTCTTTTTATCCGCTTTCTTATTGGTGATTCCTCCATTCTTACAATTATATGTAACAAATGCACATATTCTAAAACTACAAGAAAGTATTCTTCTACGAAATTTAGATGTTTTACTTCTTACCAACGCTATTCTATACTTTTCAAAATCTGAAGAAAGGCAATTATAAAATATAAACGCTAGTAATCAAGTAAAGAAAATAATAGTAAGTATCATGTAACCTCAAACTTATTTAAAATATACTCAGTAACAACACATGTAGCGCTTTTGTGCAAACAAGGTTTGTATTTTGCAATGTTTATGTGTTTAACCAATCAGAAAATTTTCACGAGGTAATTACTCTTTATTTGTTCGTTATTTAGACTACAGGTGTCTGCAACTTTGAAGCAGAATTGTAAAAATTTTTCAGTGCAGGAATTTATCTATTTGTCGATAGAGGCGTTATGCTTTGGCAATAAAAGAGACTATTCTTCAGCGGAAGTATGCAAGATAAAAAGCAGTTATTTTTGAGTCTTTGGCCGGGTATAGACTGTTTTCAATACATTTCGTTAGAATAAATTTATAATTATGTCGGAAAATAAAGAAATAAATACATGTGCGAATTAAATCAGAGTGAACGATAACAATTCTTTAGTAATTTGTGTTTATCTATTTTAACCTTGACCCTTTGTGATCACTAATTTTTAACCTAAAAAGTCAAATGGATATTTTTGTTTGAAAAAAGGTAGTTTGATGTTTTGTGTTTCTTCGTATTGATTTGAATAATTCTTTTTTGTTTATTTTAATTTCGTGCCACATATGTTTTTTTTTATCATTTAATAATTTTTATTGCTGGAAGTTGAATTATAAGATTGTTAATTAACCGTTTAACTAACTTTTCTTAAAAATAACAATATCTGGGCATAAATTGTAGATAAGTGTTAACAAGCATGTGAATGTAGGAATTTCTTAATATCTTTTTGCATCTATTTTTTGATTGTTTCTTTTTTTCTCCAGGTGTTAATATATTCAATTGCAAAAAGTATTATATTTGCATGCTCTAAAGTTTCTTTCCTTACTTTATACTTAGTTTTTATTTGTAGTACCTTTTTATAATCTAACAGCTTCGTTTTATAGAAAAATTTTTTAGATATTTATTGAGAAAAATATGAACTTGATTTAAAAACATTTTCTACAATATGTAAGATTATGCAAATAAAATATTTCTAGTCAATATTTTTACTTAATTCAGTGCTCTATCAAAAAATTAAGAATTATTAATAAAAAAAATTGTTTCTTGCAACGTAAAAGTTTCAAAATGACAATAATAGACACAAGAGAAGAAGAGAGGATATTAATCAAGAGAACTAATGCAACTAAATCGATAAAGAAATCGTCATATTATTGGTTTACTTTAGAACTTAATCGCCGATTTTCAATATATTTAATTTTTAAATAAAATATTTAAATTAAACTTCGTTGTATAATGTTGTAATTGTAAATTACAATCAGTTTTATGATAAAACGATTTATTATAATAATACGTACTGCAGAACGATACAAATGCGAATGCTTTATTTTGTCCTATATTCCTTAAGTATAATCATTGACAAAGAATTTTGTCTAATAATGTAGTAGCCAGAATTGTCCATATTTTATTTATATTACGCTAATAGTATTGATAGATAGGGAAACTGAGAACATTTAGTGTTCGTATCATTTAAAACCTGCAGTCAGGTTATTTTGATGCTAAAAATTATATATAAATATATAATTAAGTTCTGTATGATGTGAAATTAATGAAAATTATTATTTTCTGCTCTCGACCGTTAATTAAAATTTTAGAAATTAATTAAAGATTTCTGCGCTGGAGAAGAACTCTAACCTCTATCTGCCGTGTTCTAGACGGCTGCCTTACCAATTAGGCCACCAGACAGTATAAATTACAGTCCTTTAACACGCTATAAATCGCATTATGGAGGCAGATGTAATATTTATATAAAACCCGCAGTCAGGTTATTTTGATGTTAATAAGTATATATAAATATGTAATTAAATTCTTTACGATGGAAAATTATTATTTTCTGCTACGCCATCGTTAATTAAAATCACAGAAATAAATTAAAAATTTCCGCGCTGGAGAAGGACTCGAACCTCTACCTGCCGTTTTTTAGACGGCTGCCTTACTAATTAAACCACAGGGCAGTATAACTTAGACTCCTTCAACACTCCACAAATCGCATTATGCAAACAGATGTAATATTTATATAAAACCCGCAGTCTGGTTATTTTGATGTTAATAATTATATATAAGTATATAATTAACTTCTTTATTACATCTGTTTCATTAATGCTATTTATGGCGTGCTAAAGGACTCGAAGTTATACTGCCGAGTGGCCTAATTGCTAATACAGCCCTCTAGAAAATAGCAGGTAAAAGTTCGAGTTCTTCTTCAGCGCAGAAATTTGTAAATATTTTCTGTCATTTTAATTAACAATGGTGTAGCAGAAAATAATAATTTTCATTAATTTCCCACCGTAAAGAACTGAATTATATATTTATATATAATTATTAATATCAACATAACCTGACTGCGGATTTTATATAAATATTACATCTGTTTCCAAAATGCGATTTATGGCGTGTTAAAGGACTCGAAGTTATACTGCTTGGTGGCCTAATTGGTAAAGTAGCCGTCTAGAAAATGGCAGATAGAGATTCTTCGAGTGATTCTCCAGCGCAGAAATTTTTAATTATTTTCTTGATTTTCATTAACGATAGCGTAGCAGAAAATAGTTTCCACTTAATTTGTTATATGAACTGTAGAACATTTAGTATTCGTATCTCATGATATTTGTTCACTATAAAGACTTAACTTATTACATGAAAACAATAACTACCCTTGTACTTTGTCAATGATTCATCACATAAACTTTATGTATTAAGAATCACATATAAAACTCTTACATGCGAAAATTGTATATTAATTTTTAATAATCTATGGTATACTTTTGTCCTTTACGTTATTAAATTTTCTAAATTTTATAGTATGATCTTTAATTATGTATATTATTAGAATGACTTATTGTAAGTAGTATACAGTATGTTACTACATTCGAATGAATGGAAATAAATATTGATATTTAAATTCTAAGATATCTAAACTTTTTATTGAATCATTCTCACATAAATCGGTACAGTTTCTTATAACGTAATACTGCAGCTTCATTCTGCTTATACACACACGGTCGCAATAGCTCACACATATTTTAAATTTGCCGACGCACAGCAGCCACAACTGTTACTTGTATGTACGATTGTTGTTGTGTTGGGGAGCAGAGTATCAAGAAATTATCGTTTTATTTTTCTCGACACTTAATGTCTGACGCGGCCTTGGAATTTAATGTCCCTAAAGAAGTTGTTAAGGACACTAGCATGTTTTTTTTTGATCACTGAAGGTTGATATATAACGCCTTGCCACATTAATTTTCGTATTCTGTATACGTATTTCACAACTCAGTTGTCATCATCAGCAGACAATTAAAACAATGTCGCAACTGGAAATCTACGGTAAAAATACCCGTTCGGAAACAAATTCCGCACGCGATCCGTACCGCTAATCATTGAGTAATTACCTATAATTTCACAAATCTTGCTGACTGCACAAAGATTGCATCCTGAAATGGTTAAATTTAGAGCACGGCCTAAAAGACAACTATTGACTCGCTAGCCCAAACTCAAATTGAACAAGAAAGGCAAAGCTGAAGAGGTATTTTAGAGAAATTGCTAGCAACTGTACATTTTTAGCAAATCACAATTTGAACTTCAAAGGCCACGAAGAGAAATTAATATCTGATACAGGTTCAAGTAAGACCAGCGACAACTTTTTAGATATAGTAAAATTAATAGCTCGATTTGATACGACACTGTGATTTCACTTAAAAGAAGTAGCAGACAAGACGATTAATGAACACTTTCTCTGAAAACAAATTCAAAATAAGCTTATAACAATTAATGGCAAGTCATGTGAAGATTAAATTTGTTGACAAAATAGTAAAAAGAAAATATTACTTGATTATTCTTGACTGTACTCGTGACACGTCTTGTGTTGAGTAACTGTCTATTTTTATAAGATTTGTTAATAAAGATACAGCTGAAATTGAAGAACATTTTATTGGCTTCTTAGCCGCGGAAAGAAGCACAACAGTTTTATTAATTATATCTTATATATTAATTATATCACTGGAAAACTGCAGAGGCTCAGGATACGATAATGGAGCCAATATATGTGCTTATTTTTTACATTGTTGGAGTCACAGTTCACTGTACCCTCTATTTGCCAGCTCGAACCAGATTTAGGTAATTTTAAAATCACATGTAAAAGCTTTATCGCTAAAACCATTTGCCGAAGATAGGTGAGAATGTAGAGTAAAATCGGAGAAGGCCGTTAAATACCAACTAAGTTATGGATGTGATGTTTTGAAGAATTTAATTGAAAACACAATAGATTGTCAGTTGATTAGTGAATGCCATTCTATAGAAAAGAAAATAACTACCTACGTATTTGTAATTTATCTCGTGATATGGTATGACATTATACATGGATAAATGTTATAAGTAGAACGTGGCAGAGTGACAAAATGCACTTAGATGCGGTTATATAGCACCTAGACGCATTTATACACTGGCTTGATAATTATCGGGAAAACGGTTTCCAGTCATCCTTTAAAATAGCAAGAGATAGTTAAGGAAAATGATATCGAGAAAGAGATACAAAAGAAGGAATTTTGTTTATGAAGCGGAAGATGAAGCTCTTGAACTGTTTGCGGAAAAGATTTTCAAAATATTTTTATATTATTGTTGATACTGCTTGGAAGTAGCCAGCTTATATTTGAGGCACTTAAATAGCATGAGAGCATATTTGGTTTCACGTATAACGGAGATATTAAAAGAAATAAATGATGGTACACGTTTGAAGCAATGCATCGACTTGCATATATTTTTGACGGTAGGAAAAAAATCTGATATTGATGGTTATAAATTGTATGAAGAACTAAAAATATAATGGCAATAACGACGTTACCTCGGTACTTTAATATATAATGAAAATAATGTAGTTTATTCGTTATATTTCTGTGCTTTGATTGATGATTTTAGTCTTAGGACAAGCCGCAAACAATGTTTTTAAATTCTTACTTACATTTTTAACAGTCCTTATATCTTATTATTATTAACTTAATTTTTTTAAAGTTTACTAAATCTACTAATATAGTATTTTAAAACCCCAAATTTAGTTATTTATTCGTTACTTTCGCAGTTTCTTTCCATTCATCAGAAGTACTTTACATTTTACGTACTTTGCACAAAAAGCAAGGGCTTCGTGAAGATCTGCCGCCTGAAGGCTCGCAACAGTTAAGACCGCCGCTGTAATAATTATCTGTTGGATGGAGTTAATATATTCCTTGGATGCCTATTGTCTTAATAATTTTATTTAATTTATATTATTTTTGAATAATGATATCCTTTATATAGTCAAACTGAATGTTTTTAATTTCTAAAATTTCCTTAATACAATAATTAAATTAGCTTTATTTGACGGTAATTGTATTTCACTTAGTGATTATACACTATTTTGCTAAAATTTATTAATTTTATTCAAAATTCAAATTCGACTCCAATACAACGTTTTGCATGGTCAATTAACATGTCGAATGAATTTTTAAGTTTATCTTTCGAGATGTTCAAGATCGCTGTCGACCCCTTTTTAATGGCTTCGACGTCGGCATAACGCTGTCCTTTCATCGGCAAATATAGTTTGAAGAATAGATTAAAATCACAGGGGGCAAATTCCGGCGAATACAGTGAATGGTTGATGGTTAGAACGTCATTTGTAGTTAGAAAATTAGTGATAAGCGTCGAACGATGAGATGATACATTATCATGTAACAAACGCCAGCTACCATTTTCACGATATTGAGGGCGCACACGACCTAATAAATGCCGAAAGACGATTCATAACACCAAGACTAGTTGGTACAAATTCGTTGTACGTTATGCCTCTCAAATCGGGACAGCAAATCAACATCGTCTTCTCCAAACGGTTTTTTTTCGATATTTCTTCACTTGGATGCTTCCATTCAGAGTTTTGATACTCGGTCTCTGTATTATATTGAAAACACTACGTCTCATCGCCAGTTAAATAGGATACCTGAAGTTTTCGCCCTTTTTTGAGTTTTTAATCAAGTTTGTACAATGTTGAATTCGGAGCAATTTTTGATCACCAGTTAGCTTGTGTGAACAAACCTTGCACGAATCTTTAGAAATATTTAATTCTATTTGCACGTATTGCAATAAGAATTTTGGCTTATTTCTGATAAATTCACGCACAAGTTCGTTGTTATCTTCCGCAATCACAGATTTTTTTGCATCAGGAAACATCCTGGTGCAAATTTGTCGTATGGACATAAAAGACGAACACGTCATTGATGTACGTACGGTCGTCTTCAAATCGTTTATACCACTCATACACGTCTCGTACGTAATAAACACGCATCACCATAAACTTGTTTCAGTAAACGATTTACCGAGTTTAAAACAGAAGTTGATATTTGCTCTTTGTTCAAAATTAATTTTTCGACCAATGCCAAATGTCATGATATTTTGATATAACAATTAAAGATCTACCTTACCGACGCGTATTTTTTTTAATAGATGGCGTCAGTTAGAATAACTATTTTAAAAAAGTTCGGTTTTCTCTGCGACAAACTGTGTATATTAACATTTTTTGTTAATGACTTACATAATATATTGCTTTTATATAATCTACAATTAGAATAATATATTTTTTATTATTTATGGCTATATTAGTATTCGCAATTTGGATTCTAAAATACCTTTCCTCATCAAGCAATATTGGCACATTATGTATTATATAATTTTCTTTAACTTTATTATTTATTATGTAGTGAAAGAAGATAATTTTTTGTGCTTTAATTTAATAAGTAACTTTAGCAATTAAGATAGATTACAAAAAATTAATACTATTATGGAATAATTACAAAAAAAATGAATTTAATTGTATCTTCGACTATCATTTGGAAAGGCTTAAACTCATAAAAAATAAAGAATATGAAATAAATAATATATTTACACTATTATTTATAAACAAACGTGCGAAAAGTGAACCGAAGGATAGTAAATACTTTTATAAGTAAACATTTACTTTTAATGTGTTCATTAGTTACTTCTTTAATATTTCTTTAAGTGTTTTGTTTTTCGATTTGCTTTTGTTTATTGTTTTGAACATTGTTCGCTATTTGGTCGTTTAACATTTGAATCTTGATTTGAAGTGTTTCTAATTTCATTTTTTATTATGTCTGTCTCGGTCAACTTAAGATCATTATAACATCCGAAAAAAGATCAATAAATTGAGTCATTATAATATTATTGTCACTGGCGTTGGTTTTTTTCTTTACCATGTAATCGCACACGTTCAATAAGTGTTGAGTGTGTTCTTTTGATTTCCCCGTTTGATTGCGAATGATTTGGAGTAATAAAATGAATTTTGATATTCGTAATTTTAAAAGTTAAATTCTTATCCATTGTCACATCACATATTACTCGTTTGGGAATTCCATATATACGAAAGTACTGAATAAGTGCCCTGTCTGCTTTTGTTGCAGTTTTATTTTCTATTTCAATTATTTGTGCTAATTTGCTAAAGTAATCTATAATGGTTAGAAATATTTTGTTTTTAATCCTGAATACATTACAATTCTAATTAATGGTGTTTGCTAATTACTTAATTATGTTGTTATGGTAATTTAGTCCGTTATTCCATAGTAGTGATATTTTTATGTGCTTGTTTTATAATGTATAATGTGCCTGCTCTTTGTATATTGGACTACTTGAAATTGGTATAGATTTTTACATGTCTATCTCTATATGAATGAACAGATCCTTGGTGACTTTTATTTTCACCTACAGATTCATTAACTGAAATTTTATTTCTAGATGCGATATAGTAGCAGCGTTCGCATTATATTTATTATTGTATAATTATATTCGTGAAGTTTAATTTTGGTTTGATTCTCTTAAATTATGGTCTGTAATCACTGTGAATTTTGATCCCCATATATATGGTCTAAATTGTTTGCATGACTAATTTTTGTAAATCCTATCTATAAGTCCTAAATATACCTTTAGTTGTTTCTATGTTGCTTGTATTTTTAGTTTCCGTATCGTTTCTATTTTTCTCGGACTAGGTTTTTTACTTTCGTATGTTACAAGATGTTCAAGGTATTTAATTCTTTTCTTTAAAAATTCTCATTTATCCGAAGAAATTTTTAAATTAGCTTCGAGTAATCTGAATAGATTATAAAATCGTCTAAATCAACAGGGCGTGCGACTTTAAACAAATCAGATAAAATTAAATTCATGCGACCTTGAAAGACCGCGGGTGTGTTTTTTAAACCAAATGGCATCTGTTTAAAAAAAACAGCTACATTGAATTTATCTGGTTCGACAATTTCTATTTGATGATAGCCACTTGCAAGACTTACTGTGCCAAAATAAGTTACTCTACCCAGTTTATCTAAAATGTCCGATATATTAGGTACGAGACTTTGATCATTTATCATTTTTTATTTAATTTTCTGTTACCATTCGAAACTTTGATGTGTACTACTAATATCTTACTGAAGCATTTTCTTTATTTTATTATAAATTTCTAATGACTGTTTCAGGTTTCTTCTGTATAGTTTCTGATAGGTTGGTATATTATCGACTAAATTAATTTGCATGTTATATTTAAATGTGAATGTTACCGAAATAATTTCGTCGTATAAAATATCTCTATACTCATGAACTAGAAATTTACATTCTAAAGTGGTCGCCTTCTTGGTGTCTTAAGGTGTCTTAAGCACCATGACATGTTAGTTACTGCTTCAAACCGAAAGTTTCGGTTCGTTCCTAAGTATTCGCCACCTTTTGGCAAAAATGCTCGTTTAGGTCCAATAACTACAAAACTTATTTTCAACAGTGGTCGTTTTTTCTGTGTTTGCTTAAGCATCATGTCACGCTAGTTACACTGCTGCAAACAAAAACTTTTTATATCTTCTCATTCCCGAGATATTTGCGATCGTTTGGCCAGAAATGCTTGTTTTGGTTCGGTAACTCAGAAACTTATTTTCAAAAGTTGTCGTTTTTTCGGTGTTAGGCATTATGACCCATTAGTTACGCTGCTTCCAACCGGAACTTTCTATTTCTTTTCGTTCCAGAGATATTCGCGATCTTTTTCCAAAAAATGCCCGTAACTCCGAAATTTACTTTCAAAAGTGGTTGCTTTTTTCGGTGTCTTCTTAAGCATTATGACACTTTAGTTACGCTGCTTCAAATCGGAACTTTTTTCTTTTCGTTCGCGATATATTCTCCAAAAACATTTGTTTTGGTCCGGTAACTCCAAAACTTACTTCTAAAAGTGGTCATTTTTTTCGGTGTCTACTTAAGCATCATAACACTTTAGTTATGCTGTTTCAAACCGGAACATTCTATATCCTTTCGTTTCCAAGATGTTCGTCTCTTTTAGCTTGTTTTGGTTCTGTAGCTTATTTACCATACGGTGGCTTTCGTTGATTATCAAATTCTGAAATTCAAAATTGGATGTAACACATGGATCAATAAGTCCCGAGACTAACAATGAAAACAACATTTTTTTTGCAAAATTTTTTTTTATTCATCAACATTATCACCTTTTAGGGTGATACAATGGTTCCAACGCTTTTCCAATTTTTCAATACCATGTTTATAAAAAAATTTATCTTTCGCTTCAAAATAAGCTTCAGTTTCAGCGATGACCTCCTCATTTGAGCCCAATCTTTTTCCCTGGAGCATTTTTTTAAGATCAGCAAAGAGCCAGTAGTCACTGGGGGCTAAATCTGGCGAATATGGGGGGTGGGGAAGCAGATCAAAACCCAATTCGTTCAATTTTGCTATTGTTTCCATCGACTTGTGGCAGGGTGCATTGTCTTGGTGAAAAAGGATTTTTTTTCTCTGCATGTGCGGTCGTTTTTTTGCGATTTCCTCCTTCAAACGCACCAGTAAGTCAATATAATAATCACTGTTGATCGATTTACCTTTTTCGAGGTAGTCAATGAAAATCACGCCATGTGTATCCCAAAAAACTGACGCCAGGACTTTGCCAGCTGACTGCTGCGTTTTCGGACGTTTCGGACGGCTTTCGCCAGCTGTGCGCCACTCAGATGACTGCCGCTTCGACTCTGGAGTGTAGCGATGTATCCATGTTTCGTCCATGGTCACGTAACGACGCAAGAAATCTTTTTTGTTGCGAGTAAATAGCGATAAACAGCTTTCTGAATCATCGACTCGTTGCTGTTTTTGTTCCATCGAAAGCAATCGCGGCACCCACTTGAAAAAAACCTTTTTCATGCTCAATTTTTCATGAAGGATAGTAAATACACTTCCATATGATATCTGTGTCATCTCAGCAATCTCACGGAGCTTCACTTTACGATCTTTCATTATAATTTTTGTCACTTCACTCACATTTTCCGGTGTAACGGCTTCCACAGGTCTACCCGAGCGTTCCGCGTCATTTGTGTCGGTACGACCACGTTTAAACTCGGCAAACCACCGACAAATCATTGCTTTTGATGGACAAGAGTCCGGATAAAATTTTTCAATCCATTGTTTTGCTTGCGTGGTGTTTTTACCCATTAAAAAACAATGTTTTATCAGAACACGAAACTCGGTTTTTTTCCATTGTTTAAACAAACTACAAAACGACTTTACTCCAACCTCGATAACTCAGCTGTTTCTGGTCCGATCGACTTAAAATTTTGACACGTTTCAAGCAAAGGTTAGTACTCTAGAAAGACGTGGTTACTGGTTTACTACGAGCGCCATCTATGGGTTAGTCTCGGGACTTATTGATCCATGTGTTACTATAAATCGTAGACGATCCAGTTATTGGTATAGTTGACATAATGATTGAGAACAATACCTTTTACATCTGAACTCCGTAATAAGAAATTTATCGTGAATTTGAAAAAAAATGAGAAATTACAGAAATTTAAAGCAAGCATAAATACCGGTCTCAAAATTATAAAAACTAATCGCGTATTGGAATTTATTTATTTAGTTGGCTTAAAAAATATATCAATTTGATTACTATTCTCCGTTAGCAATCGAAAAAGACTTTTTTAAATTGATTAATAACTCTGTTTTCGATAAACTATGGAAAATGTGGACAAACACGTTCATGGTAAGTTAATTACTCATTGCGAGGATCGAGGAAGATAGCGAGGTGCCGGTAGTTTAATGGCTAAATTGAATTTTCAGAATATTAGTGTTTTTTCAGAAAATTTTATTTTATTTATTGAATGTTTGAAATGCGCGTATGCAGAACGGGTAAAGCGATATTTATTGTGACATGAAACTAAATCTTTCTTAATTTGATACATCAAACTTTTCGATCGATAATGTTTACTACATAACACCTCAAAATAAAACCGCGTTGGGGTACTTACTCCTAATCAACCCCGATCCAATACTCTTCAACTCACCTACAACCCAAATTTACCTCAAAAACACCAACACATTCCAACCTATTCCCAACCAATCTAGAAACTCCCAACCCAACTCGCCCCTAATGCAAGCTTTAACCTACCTCTACTCACCACCAACTTATCCCTACTCAACTTCAGTTACTTCTACCTTAACCTACCTCTACTCCCATTAAATCCACCTTCGAACTATTATTATTCAACTCATGTATGTATGTTGGTTTAAGTCACTCGCATTACATACAACAGCGTTCGATATAAATGCAATATTCATACTGACATTCATGTAGTGACAATTTTGGTGTCAGTATCGAACAGTGTTTATTTTCCCATATAATATTAACTAAGTGCAATGGCTTTAAAATCAAACTCTGAGGCAAAATTTGAAAAATTTTCGTGGTCGATTTACCTAATCAAATTCGCGATTGGTTATTCTCTTCAAAGTTTGGAGATATAGATTGTTTATTTATGGCTGCCTTTATCTATCAGAATAAACGTCTTACAATATTGCGACCGAAATGTAGATAATAGTAAGATAATGAGGATTTATGAGAAATATGAATTCATAAGCGAACCTGATGTAGATTGGCAGCGGAGAAATATGTTTTCGGCGTAGAGCCTTTACGTGTTTTAAATTTATATGGACATCCTCTAAAGGAATTCGTAGTTTAGTATCCACCATATAACCATCCTGAACTGGATTATAATGAAGATGTTGCAAAAATTGGGTGGGTATATAAATTCTAATTATCTTACTATTATCTACATTTTAGTTGCAATATTGTAAAACATCTATTAATTCAGCGAGGTTAAAGTATTTTCTATTATGATGTATAAGTGCAGCTGTAGGCAGACACAATCTATATCTTCAAACTTTGAAGTATTTTACCGAATTTCATCCAATAAAATTCTTCAATAAAATCTGTCTTTATCAGCTGTTGATATTCTATACTAAAACTATAAAAAACTTGTGGAGTTTCACTAAATGTTACACGTTTACACATTTTAACGTAAATTGAATATTTTTGAACACAATGCCAGTAATAGGCTCGCACTCTGCAATGTGGTTTTATAGAATTAGATAGTATGTAATATGAAATTACTGATTGTGTATGTATTTAATTCTATAATTGAGTAATGTGAAATAATTTGAAAAAATATTCTTTTGAACATGTTTTCCAGTTAGCCGAGTATTTTTGTAATTAAAATAGAATAGAATAACATATATATTTTTAAAACTACATATACAAAATTTTAAATTACTTTATGCTTAGCAATACAACATGTCCACATCCAATTCTTGTAACACCTTTTTTTATAATTTATTTCAGAATGAACGTTAGGAAGATGTCCATATGTGTGAAGTTTCTACATCGAAAAAGCAAATATCACGTGTATAAATATTTATACATATTAGTATGGTAACAAATATGGCAACCGTTCAATAGCTTGGTTAAGAACTGCGCTATTGTTTTCGTGATCCCACTCTACAAAATTCTTAATTTATCACTAAAATCATCTTAATTCAAGAAGGCTTGGAAAATTTCCAGTATATTCTGCGTTTGAAAAGGGTACTAACACTGCTATTGCTAATTATGTTATGGATAAGCATACTTTCTGTATTGAAAAAACTTTTAGTCCTTCCTTGCTAGAGCAAGAATAGTTACGAATAGTTAGTGACTTCACGGCGAAGGCACTAACCCCTACAAAAGTAACAAATATATATCAGCACAACTTTACAAAATATTATAAAAATATACCAACCCAAACCAACAAATTAGCATAAAAATGTACATAAAATCTCATCCGAGTTTTTCATTATCTGTTCAATAGGTGTTCATAAAATATTTTACTAGTTACTGTTGTTCGTGTGGTATTTCGGAACCATCTTTATCAATTATTAGTATGTTTTATTTATTTTTCACTTTACATAAACAGCGTTAAATAAATTGCCTACTCTACGTGCCTAAATAAAAATATGTACTTTTGTCAACAAAGATATCTATCTTTTTAAGTAAGCCTCATATTACGACAGCACGGAATTATATGTAAAATTTGCAAATATATCTTTAAAAGAAGGGTAAGATATTATAAAAAGATGGATATACTCACTTACTTAAAAACAAATACATACATTAGAAAGATTCAGAGTATGCTGATTTTTCATAAACCTCATTGTTATTACACATGATAATTATATTTCACAATGCTATTACTATATCATTATTACATAGAAATCCTAAATCAAATGGGAAAAGTGATAATTTCAACATTGCTTAGCAACAAATGCTTTTAGTCTACATATTTCTCATTTTTAGAACATTTGAAAATATTCATTTTGTCATTACGTTGTTATGAAGACACACCTTTGTTAACAAAAGTACATATCTTTATTTAGGTACGTAGAGTAGGCAATTTGTTTAAAGCTGTTTATGTAAAGTGTTCGAAAATTAAATAAAACATACTAATAATTGATAAAGATGGTTCGGAAGTACCCCCAACAAGCCTCATTCATTAATCCAAAGTTTCATTGTTCAAAGTTCCAGCAACTAGTAAATTGTAAAATTCATGAAATTTTATTGGATTTTCTAGACTGGTATGTCTAGATATACAAAGTGATTGAGACAATTAATAATATTTTGCATACATGCTAAGATAATAGAGAGAATGACATCTTCTAACGTACGTCTTCAGATTTTACTTTCATGAGTGAAATTTATCAATATCTACCAAAAATTATTGACTTTAAATATTTTATGAACACCTATTGAACAGATAATGAACAACTCAGATCAGATGTTATATACATTTTTATGCTAATTTGTTGGTTTGGGTTGGTATATTTTTATATTATTTTGTAGAGTCGTGTTGATATATATTTGTTATTTTTGTGGGATTTAGTGCCTCGCCGTGAAGGCTCTAACTATTCTTGCTATAGCAGAAGCTTCTCTAAAAAATCAAAAAATGGGAATATTGTTGAAGGTGCTAAAATATCTTTTGATGCAGTAAAAATTGCGGGATTATACCTATTCCTCAATTTGGTGGTTTCATACCACTTGTACCGTTATTTGCCGATCTTTTGGCGCTAAGAGCCTAATCGAGCGATGACCTGAAATTACACAAGCGGTAAACATGGCTGGAGCATCAAAAAAGGAGTTTGAAGTGACACAACAACACAACAAGGTGATGAAAGCAGTTGCAATGAGGAAAGCTGGTTAGGATCTGTATTTGAAGGTTTAGTTCTCTATTTGAAGCCATATAAACAAGCAAAAAATTACTGAAGCGTCTACCACGAAGGCTCTCGCCGACATAGATATTTTAAGATTGGAGAACATCTAACAAATTTCAAAGATGTCTTTATGAGAAACAATTTACAAAAAACACATATAGCAACGGGTGTGCAGTCGTTGTTAATCTCAATCCTATTGAGTTGGCAACTAAGTACTTTCGGTTTTGTAGTATAAAATAAAACACTTTTTTTTAAACAAAGAATAGTTTTTAATCAATTATATATTTTCCATTTTGCTCAATGACCTTTTGCCATCTTTCTTTCAGCTGCATGATTCCGCGCTCATAAAATTTCTGGTCCTTATCAGCAAAAAACTGAACCAGGTGCGAGTGAAGGTCATCGTCATTTGTGAAAGTTTTACTATTCAAAGAATTCTGCAAACTTCGAAATAAATGGTAATCAGATGGTGCTAGATCAGGGCTGTATGGGGGATGTGGCATCACTTCCCAGCCAAGCTCCAATAGTTTCCCACGAGTTGCCAAAGATGTGTGAGGCCTTGCATTATCTTGGTGGAAAACTACACCTTTCCGATTTGACAATTCTGGCCGTTTTTCTTTGATTGCTTCATCCAGTTTTATTAATTGTTGACACTAAACATCAGAATTTATCGTTTGGTTCCTGGGAAGCAGCTCAAAAAACACAACACCTTTGTAATCCCACCAAACTGACAGCATAATCTTTTTTGGATGCAATTCAGCTTTCGATGTGGTTTGAGCTGGTTTATCGTGTCTGCTCCATGATCGTTTTCGAACTATGTTACTGTACAGGACCAATTTTTCATCACCAGTGATGATTCTTTTTAGGAAAGGGTCGGTTTCATTTCGTCTAAGGTGCATGTCGCAAAAGTTGATTCTTTGTGTTAAATGAATTTCTTTCAATTCGTGAGGTACCCAAATATCAATCTTCTTAACTAGCCCAAGACATTTTAAATGTTTTTCAATTGTTGCTTGCGATACATGTAGCCTCTCCGCAACCTCGCGAACAGTTATATAACGATCCTCTTCAATTATGACTTTGATTTGGTCATCATCAACTTCAGTAGGCCGACCAGAACGTTGCTCATCTTTGAGGGAAAAATCTCCAGAACGGAATTTTTTATTCCAATTCTGACACGTGCGTTCTGTTAAGCAATTAGCACCATAAACTTCACATATCTTTTTGTGAGCCGCAGCAGCTTTCTTTCCTTTACGGAAATAAAATAGTAAAATATGTCGAAAATGTTCGTTTCTGCACTCCATTTAAAATTAACCCCCAACTAATAGCTTTAATAAAAATCACGCACTACTTGCTTCTGAAGTTACGTCAATGTGACTAGTATGTGTCGTATATTTTAAGAAGAAGCAAAAAGTTTTGTATTTCGATTCATTTGGAAATATAACACCTTTTCCAGAACAAGTGCAGTACTTTAAACACTGTCAGATTATCTATAATCACAGAAAATTTCAAAATTTAATGAAAAAAATTGTGGACATTTATTTTTAAAGTTACTATATAGTCATACGTCATACCTGAAATGAGACTATTACCAAATCCAGCACGTTTACGTTATACAATCAAACAAAGTGTATTGTAATATTATTATCATCTTTTGTATAAATATTTTTAATGTATGTATATGCTAGTTTATAAATAAAATAAATAATTGTTAATACCTTTTTTATTTTTAGTATTACATAATTGTCTAATATGAACACTTAATATTTTAATTTACAAATTATTTTTGATATCCATATACACCTATAACATTCCCCTGATCAGTGTCTGAAATTTATTAATTATAATCCAATTCAGGATGGTTATATGCTGGGTACGAAACTACAAATTCTGGTGGAGGGTGTCCTTATAAATTGAAGACACGCGAAGTCTCTATGTCGAAAACATGTCCTTGCTCTACACAGTCGGCATTAGAATCACTTATGAATTCATATTCACCATAAATACTCCTTATCTTATTTACATTTTGATTGTAATATTGTAAGAGATCCATTAATTCAGCGTGATTAAAGTATTGTTTATTGTGATGGTTAAATGCAGCCATAAATAAACAATCTATATCTTGAAACTAAAGAATTTTACCAAATTTCATTCGGCACATCGACACCAAAATTGACACTATATGAATGTCTAAATATGAATATTACATTTACCATATATCAAAAGTTGTATGTAATACGCATGACTTAAACTTAACGTACATACATCTTAAGGAGTAGTTAATAAACTCGTACATAATTAGTGTTCGAAACCTGTTCAGATCTGCCTTGCTTTTAAAATCTAAGCTCTGTAGAAAATCCTTCAAGTGGTCATTTTTCAAATCATACTGCATGTTTTTTTAAATGAGTAATTCTACAGACACATTTTAAAATTTTATTAACACCGTCTTAACTTTTAGCGACTATGTTCAACTTATACCATTCTCTATCTTGAATATTTGGCGTATTTGTTATCATACTGTATATGTATTTTTTTATTGTAGTGCTAACATTATGAAACACCAGACTGTATATGTATGTTAATTATTTTTATTTATCTCTAATATTACATTTGGTTAACTACCATATTGAATATACGTCATTACTCTCTTAAATGTCGCCATCAAATATATATATATGTATATATTTTATTATACTGCTGACGTTAAGAGATTCCTATATGTAATATTTCTGTTTATTTAAGACCGCTTTCAATTACTTGTAATATTGAATGTATTTTACTTAGAAAATTACAATCTTGAACAATCACCATATTTGTTAACATACTAATATGTATAAACATATATACACGTGATATTTGCTTTTTCAATATAGAAACTTCATACATTTTAAAGTTGTGTGGATAGAGTCCTAACAAACAGTATTTTACTATCCCAATTATGCTCATTCAGTATTAGATTATATAAAAGGTGTTATAAGAATTGGATATGGACATGTCGCATATGCTAAGAAAAGAGTAATTTAAAATTTTGTATAAATAGTTTTAAAGATATGTGTGTTATTAGAAAATATCTATTTTATTTTAATTACATAAATACTCTGCTAACCGCAAAACATGTTCTGATATTTTTTGAATTATTTCACAATATTACTTATTTATTAATTTAAATACATAAAGTATGTGACGTCATTGAGGAGGAGGAGGCGGTGTCAGAATCGGTAAGAACTCTCTACTGCTGGAGTATATTGAATAGGTTGAATTGGTTTGAGGTTAGTTGAATGGATTAATTTGGATGGGGTTGGCTACTGGGTGGTTCGGGGTGAGTTTGGGTTGGAAGAGAGTTGGTGTGTATTCGGGTGTTCTTTGGTGTGGGTTTAATTGGGTTGGGTAGAGGTAGATTAAGAGTGAGTTCGTGATAATTAGTTGTGAGTAGTGTTAGGCAATTAATGTGAGTCGGTGTTGATTAGGGATGAGTTAAGGTTGATTAGGGGGGTGCGTCAATGTTGGTTAGGGGTGTCTTGGCGTTGGTTGGGGGTGGGATGGGTTGTGTTTGTGGGGTTTGGTTAGGAGTAGGTTGAGTTGGTATAGATTTAGTGTGAGTTGGATGGATTGGCGTCTCCTCACATTAGAAGGATTCGAATTAATTGTCTCCGTGGTCTAATGGAAATAGCACATAACCTACCGCAAGTTTTCATTTAATAACTGTTTCCAGAATGCAATTTTTGTCACATTAGTAGGACTCGAATTCACTGTCTCCGTGGTCTAATAGTAGATTCCCGGAGAGAATGAGATCGGATTCGTTCCGTTCCGTGCGGAGTACAAAAATTTTTCAAAAATTTCCGCATTATACGATGTAAATACGATGTAAAGAGTAGTAATTGTAAATTTTAACTTACTTTTCTGGCAGCCATTTTAAACTTATATCTTCCGCCATTTTGAATATTCATTCAATTTGATTATACTGCTGACGCTATGAGGCTTGAAAGTGTATATGTAATTATTGGTATTTATTTTCAAATATTTCTGCTGTCAGATATTTAAAAACTTTAACATCCCTTTTTGTCGGCCATTTTGAATTTATTTTAAAATCCGCCATTTTCAGTATTAATTCACATGCATTCTTATTATACTGTTGATGTCATAAGGTTCCAAACTATATATGTGATTATTTCTACTTATTTTCGAATAGTTATAAAGTCAGATATTTAAAAATTTGAACATACTTCTCCGGCGCCCATTTTGAATCCATTTTAAAATTCACATCTTGAATATTCATTTAATTTTATTATACTGCTGACGTCATAGGGTTCAAAACTATATATGTAATTATTTCTGTTTATCTTTGAATAATTATACAGTAGTATTAAGCTATTAAGCATTTTTGTTACTAGTGACTATCACGTTTTTAGTGGAAACTTTGGTACGTTAGATGACGTGAGTTAGGGTTGAATGGGGTTGCGGTTACTTAAATGGAGTACATTGAATAGGGTTGAATTGGTTCGAGGCGAGTTGAATGGGGTTAAATAGTTGGGGTTGTACTTGTACGGGGTGGTTCGGGGGTTAGTTAGAGTTGAGGTAGTTTTGAAGTGAGTTGGGGATTTATTAAGGGTAGAATGGGGGCCGAGTAGGAGTGGGTTATTGCTATTTTGGGGTTGATTTGGGTATGAGTTGGTGTCGATAATGGGGTTGGTCGGGCTTGGTTAGGGGTGAGTTGACATTAACTAGGGATGAGTTGGGTGGGTTAGTGGTGAGTTGAGTTAGTGTGTTTTGTGAATTGGATGGGTTGGCACCTCCTATCAAGATGCGGAGACGGTTCCAGAACCAGTGAATTTATTCTATTGAGTAAGTATCCTCACTAATATTTCTAAAATTAATATTATAATAGTTGTTAAAGTAAATCAGGGAGAGTTAGAATGAATGAATGAAATTTAAAATAATCAAATTATCTCAAATTCAGCAAGGGAAGCAATTACGAGAGAAAAAAATTATTTTATATAAATTGATAAATATATTTATTTTTATTTCTTTTCTGAGACTTATAACGACTTTCTAGAGAATTATCCACAGATTATGGAGGAGAATATGCTCAAAGAAAAGCAATCATCACCATAATACTTCCTTAAAAAAGGTTCAAAGTAATTTAAAGGTGATAGCTGGATTCATACCTATCATCTAAATTCATTCATCTACATATTGTATATTCTTTACAACAGAAGAATGAGAAGAATTTAACAAGATTGAATGTTGTAGTCCCACTCATCAAATTGAAGCATCGACATATAAAAATATTAACGTTATCCGGTTAAGTAATCCAAATAGGCAAATGTTCTTATCTTCAAATACAAAAAGTGCTTGCGATGGCATCGTGGTCACGAAATGAGATAAGGGCAGTTTTGCGTTTTAATTTTGTGCGTGGTTTAAACATAGACCCAGTGCTTCGAAGAAATGACTTGCACTAGGCGATTTTCGTCCACATCGCACAACGATATTCAGGTGGTACAGAGAATTCTAAAGGGAAAATCTAACTGTGGAGGATGCTGAGAGGCCGAGAAGGTCACGAACGTCAGTTACGGAGGAAAACGTTACTACTGTGAGGAAAATGGTTGGCCAGGACAGGCGAGTGACCTACCAACAGATAGAGGGTACTTCAGCCTAAATACACCAGCAATTCGTTCGATTCTGCATGAGCATTTGCACGTGAAGAAATTTTGTTCTCTCTGGGTGCTGCATCGACTGACTGAAGAGCAGATGACACTACGTGTGACTTGGTGCCGGGAGATGCTAAAAAAGTTTAATAAGGGACAATCTCGATATGTGAACAACATCGTGACAGGTGACGAGACTTGACGATGTGCCGACCAAATCTCAAAACAAAGTTTGGGTCTTTTATGATGAGAAGAGATTCATAGTTGTCAGAAAATCCCAATCTGTAAAGAAGAATCTGATAGGTGTATTTTTCAAATCGAGGGGAATTGTGGAACGCGTCGTTTTGGACACACAGAAGACAATCACAGCTAAGTGGTATACTGAACAGTGCCTGCCTAAAGTCATTGGATCTATGAAGAACCTGCGGTCAAAGTCAAGAATGGACACCATATGTACTAGTCTATTTAAATGACATCATGATCGATACTTTCACATTCGAGGAACATCTTGAGTTTTTGCAAGAAGTTTTTAATAAATTAAGGGATGCTAAGCTTACGATATCTAAGAAAAAATGTTCATTTTGTCAAACTCAGCTTCGGCACTTATTTTACGTAGTCGACAAGAATGGATGCTGATCTTGAAAAGGTCAAGCCAATTTTCGATCTTCTTGGTGCCTAAAAATGCGTTAGAAGTACGACTAGTCCTTGGGGTGTTTAGTTGGTATTGATGTTTCATTGTAAGTTTCTCTGATATTATTCAACCTATAACGAGGTTATTTGAGAATAATAATAAGTTTCATTGGGATTCGGAATGCGAAATTGCTTTTGAAACTGAAAGAACAGCATGCGAGGACTTGATGACAGAGAAATTCCTCCACTACTGAAAGAGAATGTTTTGCGGTACTTTGAAATGCTAAGTGGTTACCGACCGTTATAGTTTGGTATTATTAAATTGTCTACAAGCTCTTTCTGGTTAATTAGCACGGTGTATGGTGTATAATCTATAAAGGGAAAGAATGTGCTGTTCCTGATACGTTATCTCTAGATGTTCCTGTGATAGATACGGTTATCGCAATGAACGAGGATACCGATTCTTTGGGAAAATGTCAAGACAAATGGTATCACAAGATGTTGAAAAATGCGCAGCGTAAATCCCATAAATTTTCGACGTAGCAAATTGTCGATGATAAGTTTTGTATAAATATGTTAAATTAAGTTATCTAACTTTACATAGGGGTGACAATTACTGAAAGAAAGCGATTCCGGCAGATCTAAGGAACTCTTTAATTCAACGAACACACGAAGAACTACGTCATTTTGGTATTGCTAAAATTTACCGTAGGATTGCGTAGACACACTATTGGCAAAAAGTGACGTTGTTTAATATATTCGGTTTTGTCGTATTTGGCAAATAACAAAAGTAGAATTAAGACATCCACTTGGATTAATGCCCAAACTTTTATTACCAAGCCTTTTGTTGTGTGCAGATTGAGTTGGTCTTTTACCAGAGTCTGTATCTGGATATCAATATATCTCGGTAGTGGCCGATTACTTTAGTAAATATCCATTGATCTTTCCGTTGAGATAAGCTATTATTTTCATTGTTTGCAAACTTATGGAGGAACAAGTATTTTTAATGTTTGGTTGACTGGTATCTATTATTGCGAATAATGGCGTACACTTTAGGTCTAGGGAATTTAAAACGTTGATATCTAGATACAATGCGAGATTTAAATGTAGTGCTATATATTATTCTAAAGCTAATCCTTGTGAACGGATAAATGGTATGTTGAAACATATGTTACGCTCTTATGTATTGGATAACCATCGAAGACGGGATCAATATTTTGCCCATGTTGGTTTTGCCATGGCATGAAGTTACCGCACACATACCTAATTTAATTATTTTTGGTAGGGAATTTAATAAGGTTAAATCATCGATGTTCCAATACAATTTGATAGAGCACACTTGGACCAAGATCGTGTTGAAGCTTTGTAGCAACTGTATAAAGATGTTTACTCTCGTTTGAAGGTTTAAATTTTAGTAAGAAACATTATGATCTCGTCAACGTCATCAAGAGTACTTCCTAAACGATTCCGTTTGGCAAAAGAACTATTTATTGTCTGATTGATGTATCTAAACATTTTACTGCTAAATTAGTATCTCGTTATACTGGGCATTTTTTCCAGAGAAACAAGTGTCGCCTTGGGCTTATGAGTTAACAAATGCTCAAAGAACTTATAAAAGTTTTGAAGACGTGAAAGATTTAAAATCTCATCCTCCCGATGACAAAATTTCTTCTTTAGATCCATTGGTAAATGTTAGTGAGGTAGAAGGCTTCCACGTTCTGGTCTCTTCGGTGATTTTAGCCTCTAGACAGGATAGCTTCTGTTTTATATCTTATAAACCTTATTTTCAGAGTATGTTGAAAGATCCCATCTTTTGACTGCTTTGTCACAAATAATTAGAAATAAATAGCTTTGGAGATTTGCTCATATTTTGATTATATTGGACTTGACTGTGTGTTTAAGGAGATGGTGTACCTTCAATAAAAGTCGTCAGTATACTAAGTTGTTGCCTGTTACTGTCCGTACTTAAAATTCTTTTTATGATCTACATATCTATTTTTTGGTTTAGCTTCTTCCATCCTACGTTGGAACTGGTTATCTTTTCGTTGTTATTTTAGAATCTCCAGAGGGGTGAAACAACAGCAATTCTTGATATGAATGTAGTATGACTAGGTTATGAACAGATCTTTTCCTATCTGTTATGTCAACATCCTAATTCCATTTTGCTTCCTGAGAACCTTAGTAGTAAACCATATTTTAGTTGTTCATTTTATTTTTTTCTTGAGTATTACATTGCTTAGCGATGTGTGTTTCTTCCACCTTGGCGTTAGCTTTTTTTCGGTATATTATGTGTGTATTGGGGGGGGGGGTCTATGCTTCAGCGCAGCTTACTTCTTTTGCCGCCCTACGTAATTTCCGTACGGTCTGCGCTTTTTTCAGTGCTATATGCTGCAGCTTCTTTCCCTTTTTTGAGGAACATGGTAGCGCGGATGTGTTGGTGATTACTCTGCGATACATATTTCATTCCGGGGATTTGTTTTGGCTAGTTAAGTTTGATTTTATTTTATTTTTCTATGTACCGTCCGAGTACCGAAGGATCCATAGTTTCGAGTTGTTCTGTAATGACCGTTAAGTGTGCGATACTGGAGTTGTTGTTCTGTTTTGTCGCTTTTGGTTGGTCTAGATTTTGTTATTCTTGTTAGTTCAACTTTCGCTATTTATTCGCTTACACAGTTTATCGTACTAGTTTTCGTGGTATTATTTCAGATCATTATTAAGAAAAGCTTCGAGGAATCTTTTCTTTTCAAAGTTTATTATTTTGTCAATATTTTGCGTACACCACTGAATATTCCAGAGTTAAAATTTTTGTGATTATTATAATTAGATAATTTTCACATACTTAACGGGTTTTCCCTTTAATTTCTTATTTTATAGCGATTTAATTACGGCTCTGTATTGTTGCATTTTCTTATTCTATTGTTGTTGCCTGTTTATCTTTTTTGTTTGATTTTTTTATAAAGTATTCTTCTAGTTGTTTGTTTACAAAAGTTGATCAGTTGATCGACTGTAGAATGTATTAGTTCAATAGCTTCATTTACTTAAGGGTTGCGTACAACTAAGAAATCGATTTCTTCCTTGTTGCCGCATTCCTTTTATTTCAATTCTCTCACTTTTTTCTGCCACGTAGTATGAATTCAATTAGAACAAAAATGAAAAACACTAATGGTTCTTCTGGTCAAAGATCTCATATGGTTAACATCGTGAGAAAATTTAAATCGTTATGGGTGATTTAGTTAGCATTTTCGTGAAGAAACTTTTTACAACGTTAGTTGGATCCATTAATAATTACTTGAAAAATTTATCCACATGTGATAAAGTTTTAAGAAGCATGTCCGATATAATTTACACGACGCATGCATTTGATCACAATATTTGATTAAACTGCATTGTTGTCTTGACAAGTCAAATAAATTTGTGCGACTCTACACTATGTAGAGAGTTGTTGCTCCTGGGGTCCTTTTGCTAGATAATAATATTTTAAGAACCGTGTAAGCCGAGGAATTTATCTTGCAAACTCTTGGCAGAACTTCGTGTACCACATCCTACAGTCTGTTGGTATAACGTAAAACCTACAATTTTCTTAAGAGAAATAACTTAAACAAGCGATATATCCATTAAGATAATTAATTTGAATGTCGTTGGGCAATTTAGCTTGATATCTAATTAATCTGTAGTTAATGTCTTAATTTAATTATCATTGAATTAATTTATCGTTTTTGTATTTTAAGTGGGAGGTCATTGAATTAGTATAATACAGAACAATAGCACTCGATATAAAACATTTTATAATATTATAAATAATATAACATCTGTAAGCTGAACACGTATTCGCAGTAGCTGTCTATTGAAATATATTATTTAATACTGTGTGTCCACTAAATCTAAATTATTATGATCTCAATAAATTAATAGATTGATATTTGTTATGTTAGCATTTGTAATTTGCTGTCTATTATTTTTTTTTCATTTACTTCTCATCTCACTCATTGGGTGGTGGTTGTGAAGGATACGTATTTTTTGGGATACATTGCTTCAGTATTATTAAATGTCTTTTAGGGAATTCAGTATTGTGGCGCCTCTCTAAGACCATTTCTTGCAGAGAACTCTCTTAATTCTCTGAGATATTGGCTAGTTAGCGCCCTAGAACTAGGTTAGAATAGTTTTACCATATAATTATCAACCACAGTTGGCAGAGGCGTGACAGTATACATACGTAATGAAATGTTGTGAAATCAGTAATACACATTTTGTTTATATATTGCAATATTGAGTGATACAGTTTTATAATTTATGTATATAAATAATTTAGTAAATAAACAGTTAATTAATTAAAAGTAGTTACAGAAAAAGTTGTAAAGTTTACTTAATACATTATTAAATTAATAATATTTAAATTATAACAAGATTTAATAATGACCATTTGAAAAGATGCAAAGTAATTTTGAAAATTAACTGTATGTTTAGATTTTACTGAATTATGATACATTGTTGAGATAATGAAAAATTAAAATGTTGGTGAGAAAAAATGAAGAGAGTTGCTATGAGACAAGCAAAAATAAAAAAATTAGGAGGGAAAAATTTTATATACGAAAAATATTAAAAAGTAAATGAATATATCCTTGATTGTGGTGTATAAATAGTACAAAGATAATACAATTGGAAAGTAAAGAAGATGTATTTGAAGATATATATTAACGTATTTAAAAATTGAAACAAATTATTTATTAGAAGGGCAATGCACACTTAATGACGGAAAGATTTAAAATAGTTTACATATAGTAATTGATATTAAAATTTGTTATTTTATAGTTTTGAAAAGGTAATTATTTTATTATTATTTATTTTTATATTTTTAAAAAGAACTTACATTTTGATATATATATATATATAATATATAAATTGATAACACTGCACAACAGTATTTCTGATGATTGGGTTATGTTACATGATATTAGTCCAATTTTTTATGACGATTTGAATTCCGTGATTGAAATTTCTGTATCAGCTCTAGTTAAAAAAAATATGACACGGGTGTTCTTTTTATAATAAAACACTATAAATTTAGAGATAATTCTAATTTATTTAATTCTTATAATGAAGAAAAAATTCTCTTATATGATTTTTTTGCTAAAGTTGAAGGCAGAGAGCTATTCTGAATGCTCTAACAATAGTCAGCCATCATGTGTGCGTTCCAGTAGCCCTGATAGCGTTCCTCCATGGTATGGAAGTCCTGGTGGAATCGCTTCCCCTGTTCTTCACTTAGGTCCCCAAGATTAGCGGGAAAATAGTCCAGGTGGTTGTGAAGAAAGTGCAACTTGATGCTCATGTTACATCCAAGCCTTTGAAAGTGACTCATCAGTTCGACGTGTTGAGAAGATTCAAAACTTTTTCTTATTTCCCAAAAAAATTTTTAACAAGCCAAACAAACTCATTTCATGCCGTTTTCTCAATATTTGTCATAGTGTCCGTAAAATTTGAGTCTTTTATTAATGATCTTATTTGTGTCCCGTCAAAAATTCCCGCTTTTATCTTTTCTGCACTCAGTTTTGGAAACTTTTTTGATAGGAAAAAGAAAAAATTTCTATTTTTGTCAAGACCTTTTACAAATTGTTTTATAAGTCCTAGTTTTATATGTAATGGAGGCAAAATTATACTATCCTTTGATACTAAAGGTGGGTTTATCACGTTCTGTTGTCCTGCAATTAGCTCTTCCTGAGGAGGCCAATATTTTTTAATCCAATGTTGATATTTAGCTCTACTGTCCCACAAGCAAAGAAAACGGATATTTTGTATAACCACCTTGTTGGCCTAAAAGAAAGTTGACCATTTTCAAATCAACACATATGAGCCAATTGTGTTCCACATATTTAATTTTGTCTAAAACCAGAGCAATAGATGTATATTCTTCTTTTACTTTTATGGAATGTGCAATAGGCAACGACCCTAATTCATTCCCATTGTGTAAGAGAACATCTTTTAGACTACGTTTTGATGAGTCTATGAATAGATGCCACTCACTAGAAACTTAATTTTGAAGTCCCATTGCAGCCATTAAACCAGGTACATCTTTACAAAATACGAAATCATTTTCTTCAGCAAAATATTTGAGATTTTGTTCTCTTGTGCGGTCAAAAGAAATTTTCTTTTCTTTTGTTATTAAGTTTCTTTCTTTTAGCCTAGAAGCCAGTCCCAGATCTCTGACGAGATCGTTTAAATCATCTTGGTTGAATAGTTTTAGCGCTTTCAGGTCACATTCAGTCACTATCACTACTATCAGTTTTTGCTTCAAAATGCATAGGCTCCTTCTGTGAAGCATTAACTTGTGGTTCAAGTGATATTTTAGGACTCAAAACATGTCTATGTGCCGACCATGTGAAAGGTTATTCCCATTTGGCTCGATTCTTTCGGTTAAAGCCAGTTATGTTCACCAAACAAACATAACAGTCGTCGTGGTGGTTCAAGCGTTCAGTCCAAATCATAGCGGTTTCGTACCTAAAGCTATTCCTTTTCTTATTTGTCCACAGACGTAGAAACTCAACGCACGTTTTGCATACCTTTTGCGGAATCCAAGGCTTGTCTTTCATTTCCAGTGTGTGACCAAAGTAATTTTTGTAAGCCTCAATCACGAACGCGGTCATATTCAAACGGTATTCTTTAAATATATGCTCTCCGCAAATGATTTAGATCATTGACACAAACTCTTTTTGACGATGCTTTATCAAATTATATTAAGAAAAGTTAATATTTTCTTAATTACAAGCAAATTAACACACTAACACAGCGATTTTTTCGTGAAAGCTATATCTCGTAAACAAGAGCTGTTACAAAAAAAAAACTGAGGGTATATTTGAAATCAGTGATGTCAAATTAGTAAACATTATGTGATAAAAGTCCATCATCAGACAAAAGTTGCCATATTGTTGTGCAGTGTAATGTATTAATGAATATAAATGTTGAATATGTTTAAATTAATTAATTAACTGACTTATTTTTTTTATTTTCTTTAATTAACAATGAATTAGTTTATTTATTTTAAATTTAATATTAAATTAAATTTCAGTTACGAGGATAGTTTAACAAGTAGTGAGAATGACACATAGGTGGCGCTCTAATTGGTAAAACAAATGCTCTATAATTTAGTTGTCTATTTATATGTATACATTACGATATTCAGATAAATCGGTTAATTAATTTATTTTTGACAGCTGATTGAAAAAGAAGCAACACGGCGTTTTGTTAAAATGGAAAAATCAGAGTATCGTGCGGTGATTAAATACTTCGTAATTAAGGGTATGAAAGCTACCGAAATAAAAGATGAGTTACGGGAAACATTAGGTGAATCTGCTCCATCATCCGCCACAATAAGTAGATGGGTAAATGAATTTAAACGTGATAGAACAAGCTGTGTTGATGAAAGCCGCTCTGTAGCACCCAAAATCGTGACTTCTAAGGAAATGATTATAAAAATCCATAATATTATTACGCAAGATCGACAACTCAAAGTGAGAGAGATAGCAGACATGGTAAACATTTCAACAGAACGCGTACACCACATTTTAACGAAAGAATTAGGCCTTTCCAAGCTTTCGGCAAGATGGATGCCGCGATTGCTTACGACTGATCAAAAGTTCACTCGTTTGCGTATTTCCAATGAGTGTTTGCATATTTAAAAGCGGAATTCGGTTGATTTTTGTAGGCGATTTGTTACTTGCGATGAAACTTGAATACACTACAGTACACCCGAAACTAAACTAAACAACAGTCAAAACAATGGTTAGAACGTGATTTTGCACCTCCAAAGAAAGCAAAAACCACTTTATCGGCAAACAAGGTGATGGCATCAATTTTTTGGGATTCAAAGGGCATTTTGCTCATTGATTACCTTCAGAAAGGTGCCACAATAAACGGACAATATAATGCAGAACTTCTACAAAAATTAAATGTTGAGATTCGTGTTAAACGGCCAGGAATGGCAAAGAAAAAGATTCTGTTTCACCAAGACAACGTTCCCTCGCATACCAGCACAGTTGCGATGTCCAAAATCCACGAGTTGCATTTCCAATTAGTACCGCATGCGCCTTATTCGCCGGATCTAGCCCCTTCCGACTTCCACCTTTTTCCAAAATTGAAAACGGCACTAGGTGGAAAGAAATTTTCGTCTAACGACGAGCTTATCATCTTCGTAAATGAGTATTTTGCAAGCCTTCTGGAATCGCATTTTAGAGATGGCATAAGGGCATTGGAGCACCGTTGGAATAAATGTATTGCTCTTTTAGGAGAATATATTGAAAAATAAAAATTATTTTGAATTAAAAAAATTCGTTTTCCTTTTCCATTCTCACTACTTGTCAAACTACTCTCGTATTATATACATATAAACAAATTTGAAGGATTAAAAAAAAATTTAGATTATATATATTATTTATAGCTGAGCTAGTCTGGTGCATCTTAAGAAAGATAATTTATGTGTTTGCATACAACAATATATATATGTATATATTTGAATAATCTGTGAGAGGAATAATTTATTACAAACCCTTCAAAGCATATTAAATGTGTTCAGTTTTATACATACTGTGTATCTCAATTCACACATTTCAAAACGTATTAAACAATACAAAGTACTAAAATTAGCTTAAAATAACTACGTACTTACGTGAAATAGGCAAATTAGAATCATATGCAATTATATATAAGCGAATATATGCTAATTTGTCTTAATTAGAAAGAAATAAAAGCATCTATCTTTATGTATTAATCAAAAAGAAAAGGTAAAAGTCCCTTACAACTTCAATGTTTATATTCTGTATAAGTATTTTGACAACTAAGTAGTCATTATTAGCAAAAATTAATCAAAGTGACGCACCTAGGTCCATGGTAAAGCTCATAGAAAAATCAACGAACCACTTTAAGGCCAAACACACGCTCAGTGTGTTTGTAATTAATCATTCTACAACAAAATTTACTATTGTTATATATGTCATGTACATCGGTTTGTATCAAAAATGTAAGGTTGTGATAAATATTTACCAATTGAAATAAATAGTATTTTTAGTATTATAAAGTGTTTAATAGTTTTAAATAAGTCCGAAACTGATTTTAAAAGACAGACTAATATAAGCCGCATAATATTAGTGAAGTTAAGAAGAAATTTAAATAGTGTTGCTGATATATTTAAACAATTCAACTAAATAATTTGGTTATTTTGGCACACGTTAGAATGACATAATTTGAAAAAGATATGGATGAAGACTGAATTCATAATGCAAGTCACGTTTAGAGCTGGATTTGGGAAAAAATCTAGAAAATGATAGCTGCCTAAATTTGAATCAACACGAATTTATGACATAACAGATAAGTTATAGATAATATTATTATAGATTGTAACTACACATTTTTTTTTAAATATAACAATTAATTTATATATTACACATAACGACAATAATTGTTAAACAGAGAAAGACCTGGATAAATAAATGGAAGATTTATTTGCAAAAGAATTTCAATTGATGCCAAATTTAATTTTATTCAAAGTTTGTGAAGAACTTGAAAGTAATGTATATTTAAAATTAATAGTTTAATTTGGCTGTTTCTAAGTAGAATACCTAAATACAAAGATGTTGCTATTTGCATAAATTCATGTACAATAAGTAATAATATTATTCCAAAATTTTTTTAAAACTTACAAATAACGCATGTTAATTATTACATCATTAACAAGTATATTACAAAAGAATTGATTTACTTTAGAATAGTTTAACAGTTTTTCATATAATTTTATCTTAAAAGAAAAGATAAAGGATTAATAAATCATAATATAATGCATGTGATCATTTCAATTGAGTTAATGTTTGGTATGAAGGGTAAAGATAGTTTGAACAAGCTGAAGGAGTTATGGTATAATAATTAAAGCTAATAGAGAAGTAAAAGTATTTCACTGTTATTTAAGGGACGGTATATAAGGTAATTATATTGGAATAATAAAAGTACATGAAAGATTTCTAAGTAAATAGTTGATAAATGTTTAAAAAAAATTTGGAATGATGCAAAATATTTATTAAGTTTAGGTAGAGTGAGATAACATTTTCTAATATAAAATAAAGTATAAGGATGAATATTTAACAGTTAAAATTTGGAGATATTAAGGTAATTATAAAATATTACGGAAATATCGCGATTGTGTGCGTGTCGGCGAGGGGAGACAGGACGACGAAGGGCGTGGAGTGGAAGCAGTAGTTACGAATACGTAATATACAAAGTATCAAACGCGCTAGAGTGAAATATTGACCTACGACGTGGAGGAAGGTCATACAAAAAAAGAGTAAATAAATAGTTTTTACTGGAGAAACAAAAACATTGATATTTACGGTTCTGTGTGTGGTTCTTGTGCGTGTTTGTGTTGTTGTGGATTGAGTGTTGGTGGATATAAGTACGAGGCATAGTCGTAAATAAATAAAAATACGGGGTGGCAGGGCTGACGCATACCGTAACTATGGACAGCAAAGAATACTTGTCGGAGGACGTGGGAAGGAAAAGGGGAAGAGATGGGGATGAGGAAGTGGGGGAAATGCTTAGGAGAAGTAAGAAAATGGGGAAAACACTGCAAAGGGAAAGGGAAGAGGGGAGGAACCTGGCTGACATGACGCGGGAAATGATGAGATATATAAAGGAAATAAAGGAAAATCAGAGGGAGTATCAAGAGGAATTACGCGAATTAAGAAGAGAGAATGAAAAATTGAGGGAAGAAAATGAAGCACTAACAGATAACCCACTTTCTCTGTTAGTTCTTCATTTTCTTCCCTCAATTTTTTATATGGAGATGAGAATGAACAGATTGGAAAAAATGGCCGCAAGGAAGAATGTAATAATTACAAGAAAGAAGATGTTAACGGAAGATAGGCGAGGTAGAAAAATGAAATTGGAAAAACTCATGAAAGACGCAATGAATGTGGATGTGGAGATAGAAGAAGTGATAAGGATGGGGGAGACGGTTTATAAGATTAGATTGAGGAGCATTGAGGACAAGGAGGCAGTGATGCAAAATAAGCAGAAACTGAGGCAAATGAAGGAAAAAATATATACAAGTAATTGACTTAACGAGAGAGGAACAGGGAATATAGAGGAAACTGAAACAGAGAGGGGACAGGGAAAGGAGTGAGGGAAGAAGGGTAAAGATAGAATACCATAAAGTTACGATTGAGGGTAAGGAATACAAGTGGGATAGAAAGAAGGGAGCTCTCGGGGAATACGAGAAGTGTCTCTCTCGTATTCCCCGAAGTAGTAAAGATACACAAAATACAAAAAACTAAGAGGCCCAGGAAAGAACGGAGAAACAAAGACGAACATGGCAAAGATAAGGAGATATGAGTTGGGTGGCGATAGCAAACATAAAAACACTGACCCGAGTAAGGTGAAGATAGTGGAGATGAAGGAGGGGAGTGGGGATGTAGACATCGGTGGGAGGGGAGTGGGGATGTAGACATCGGGGTGGTGGAGAGCTATGACAAATACGGGAACGGGGAATGTGGGGCGAATAAGCAGAACGAATGGAGGTGGAATAAAGAGAGAGACCATGACGCGAGATAAGATGATGGAAGGGAAACTGAAAAGAAGAAATAGAAGAGAAGGAACGTCGTTAGGGACATGGAACGTTAGGAGTATTGCGGGTAAGGAGATAGAGATGGTGGGGGAGATGAGGAAAATGAAAGTTGATATATTGGGGGCAACAGAAACGAAGAAGAAGGGAAGGGGCATGGAAGAGATAAAGGAGAGCTACTGGATGTGGTGGTCAGGAGTGGATCAAACGACAGTAGCATAAGCGGGGTAGCGATAATAGTAAGCCCAAACTATAAAAACAGCATTATAGATGTTAAAATGGTGAATGAAAGAATTATGGAACTGAAAATATTACATAAACAAGAAAAGTACTATTTTATAGTAACTTATGCACCAAGCGGAAATGCGTTAAATGAAGAGAAAAATTTATTTTTTGAAAAACTACAAGAGACAATAGATAACACAGAGAATAATAATATAGTAGTAATGGGAGACCTAAATCGTAGAGTGGGAAGAAATAATCAAGGAATAGAAATGTGGCTGGGCCGGGAGGGAGAAGATATACTGAATGATAATGGGACACGAATCATTAACTTGAGTATGGAAAATGATCTAATAATAGGAAATTCCAAATTTAAACATAAAGATGTGCACAAATACACAAGGGAAGTCAGGAGCAGAGGGGAACGTTCAATTATAAACTACTATCTGGTCAGTAAGAGGATGTGGAACCTGGTAAAGGACATAAAAGTGAAGAGAGGTGCAGAAATAGGTAGCGACCACTATATGGTTAGAATGGATATGAAAATGAATTATGAAGAGCAAGGAGGGGATAAGAGGAGAATAAGCAAGGAAAAGATTAGAAGCTACAGATTAAGAGAGGAAAAGGTTAAAGAGGAATACCAGAGACAACTGAGGACACATAGAGGAAATGGAACAGGATATCAACAGTTGGAAGAAAGATGGCTAGAATACAAACAAAGTTTAATAAGGGCAGCGAAGGAAAGCTGTGGGGCTACAAAAATAAGTAATGGTCCGAGAAAAAGAACAGTCTGGTGGACAGAAGAAATACAAAGAATTGTGAAAGATAAGAAACAGATGTGGAAGATATACCTGACAGATCGATCGCAGAAAAACTATGACGAATACAAGCGGAAACGGATAGAAGCTAAAAAGGCGATAAAGAAGAGTAAAGAACAAACATGGATAGACTTCGGCAATAAACTAACAAAAGCGTTGAAAGAAAATCAGAAGCTGTTTTACAATGCACTTAAACAAATGAGAAGGTCGAGAGCGAATATGTTGAGGAATGTGAGGGATACAAGTGGAAAAGTACTTACAAAAGAAGAGGATATTATGGGAAGATGGAGGGAATACTTCGAGGAACTATTGGAAGAGGACGATACAGACGTTCTGAGAGACTACCAAAATAAGAAACAGCAAAATATGGCACAGGAAGAGAGTGGACAGACAGAAAGAATAAGGGGGGAAGAATTAATAGAAGCAATACGGAGGATGAAGATGGGTACAGCACCGGGACATGATGAAATCACGACAGAGATGATAAAATATACGAACCAGGAGAGAAGACAAGAACTTTTGGAAATTATGAATCAGGTAAGAATGGAACATAAAGTGCCTTCAGATTGACAGATAGGCATTATAACACCGATATACAAAAAGGGGAATAGCATGAACTGTGCAAACTTTAGAGGTATAACGCTTGGTAGTGTGGTCGGAAAAATATATGCCAGAATATTGGCTCGTAGACTTAGAAGTAGTTTAGAGAACGAGCTGGAGGAGAGCCAAAGTGGCTTTAGAAAGGAAATAGGAACAAACGACCAGATATTGCCCATTGCTTTTTAACTTGGTTCTAGATGAAGCAATTAAGCAGAGTAGAGATAGACTGGAAGTATATCCAGTGGGATACTGGAGATTAAAATGCGTACGCTTGATGGAACTATGTTATGCGGATGACATGGTGATAATAGGGGGAACAGAGAAACAGCTGCAAAGAAATGTTACTATTATTAACGAAGAACTGAAGAAACTAAATATGAAAATAAATAAACAGAAAACTAAAACAATGATAATTGGAGCAAGGAAGGAGAAGCACAGGATACTGATAGATAGCGAGATAATAGAGCAGGTGGATAGATTCACATACTTAGGCGTGATAATAAACAAGGAAGGAACCCTAGACGATGAAATAAATGAAAGAATAGCAAAGACCGGTAGGTTATATAACAGCGTAAAGAACAGCTTCCTAAGCAAGAAGGAAATACCAATACAGGTAAAAACGGAAATAATTATAAAAGTTGTAAAACCGACAATGACATACGCGTGCGAATCTTGGACAACAACACAGAGGCAGAGGCGTAGACTTACAAGCACAGAGATGAGATTCCTGAGAAAAATAGAGTGGAAAACGAGAATGGATAATATTAGGAACCAGGTATTTAGGAAAAATTTAAACATAATCCTAATAGAAACGACGGTAGAACAGGATCAGCTAAGGTGGTTGGGTCATAAAATGAGAAGGGGCGAGGAGAGGTTGATTAGGTAGGTGTTTGAGGCTAGGGAGATTGGAAAGAGGAAGAGGGGTAGACCGAGAAGAACGTGGAGGGATGAAGTGCGGGCGTCGGCGGAGAAGAGGGGAATAGGATGGGAGAACATAAAGGCTTTGGCGAGCAACAGAGGAAAGTGGAGGGAGATATGGAGAGGGTAAGCGGAGGACTCGACTCCAGCATGACTCGACACCGAAAGGTACAAGAGTCTATAGGACTAAGTATGTTAAGTAAATATAAAATATTTGGAGAAGCATCATAAGTTTATAAGTAAAATTTTGAATTTTAAGGTTTATTTAAGCCAGTTTTATAATGTAGAATTTATGTAGTACTTACTAATTTAATAGTGTAAATTATAAATATGCACTTTATTTTCAGAATTAAAGTTAAATTTATTTTGTAATTGTTAAATTCCTTAAATATTTATTTATATGCATTAGTTATTTAAAAATCAAAGAATCTGATTGATTCATCTAAATTTTCTTTATAAAAGATTTCCTAAAACGAAAAACAGTTATCCTAAAATTTATTGTTATAAGAAGGACACGTTCCTATCTATTGTAAAGAGTCGATAAACATTGCTATAAGAAAGAACATACATTAAAGTCAATAAAATTTTTTATAAAACAGTATAATTTGAAGGCTTAAATATTTAAAAATTTCCGATATATATACATATATATATATATATATATATATATATATATATATATATATATATATATATATCGGAAATTTTTAAATATTTAAGCCTTCAAATTATACTGTTTTATAAAAAATTTTATTGATAATGTATGTTCTTTCTTATAGCAATGTTTATCGTTTACTCTTTACAATACATTTTAGGAACGTTCCTTTGTTATAACAATAAATATATATATATATATATATATATATATATATATATATATATATATATATATATATATATATATGAAGGAAGGTTTAACGACCGTACTAATGATAATAAACAAGGAACTAGTAAGTAATTCGGTCTGTGAACTGTGAAATATCAAGTCTTTCAGTTCACAGACCGAATTACCTACTAGTTCCCTGTTTATTATATATATATATGTTAAATGCACGTATATCGTCAGCTGATTTAAAGAAGATATATATTCAAGTGAAATGATAATAATTTTGTACAATTAGAAAATAATACACGATATATTGTAATAACTGTGTGTGTATATATATATATATATATATAGTTGGGTAAATTGATCATTCTTTGAATTAACCAAAAGACTGGGACATAAGAGTTTAAAAAAATAATATATAAAATGATCATTTTTATTTTATTTGATTTTATATGAACGTATTTATTTACAATTCATACTGTTCGTATGTATGTAATCGCTGAGTGGACTGTATTTTTTGTTCGAGTTCCACATTGGTGTAAACAAAAGAACTAGCTTTGATTTTTTACTTCATGAGGTACATATATATTGAATTTTTATCTTTACAAACAAACAACACTGGTTAAATTATGATTCATCGTTGTGTTTCCCAGGGCGCATGCGCCTACTTCCTTCCTTGGTGGTAAAAGCATCGTTTTCAATATTAGAAAAAATGGTAAAAATAGTTGTTCTGACTTATAGGATATAAAATAAATAGTACAGTTCATTATAAGTCCAACTAGTCATTATTTTCCTCAAGGGGGATAATACATATTTTCGAGACTGAGCGTTGAAACACTTTACCACTAGGCGTTTTCAAAGACACTGCACGTGTGATGTTGTCTAATCCTGAATGGAGTTTGATGATCCTCGCCATGGGCCAGTGTAGTGGAGACAAATTATCTTCTTTCAAGATGACCAGCGTGCCTTCCTGAAGCGATGGATGCGAATTCGTCTTCCATTTGGATCTCTTCTGGAGTTCGGTTAAATATTCTTGCGACCACCTTTTCCAGAAATGTTGAGTTAATTGTTGTAGGCGTTGGTACCTAGTAAGTCGGGTAAACTGTTGATCTTGAACATCTTGTGGTGCAGCAGCTAATGATTCTCCAATTAAAAAGTGAGCAGGAGCTAGAGGTAAAAAGTCGTCGGGATCATTGGATAAGGGGACAGAGGTCTGGAGTTTGAACAAGCTTCAATCTGAATGAGTATCGTATTTAGCTCTTCATAAGTCAGCGCGGTCTTTTCCAATATTCTACGTAAGTGAAATTTAGTCGACTTTACTTTCGCTTCCCATAAACCTCCTACATGAGCTGATCTGGGATGAATGAACACCCATTTAATTTTATCATTGGCTAAAAAATTGTGAATTTTGTCGTTGTGGCATTTATCATTTATTAATTGGTACAATTCAATGAAATGGTTATTCGCACCAACAAAGTTCAGACCATTGTCCGAATGAATTTCGGACGGTTTTCCTTTACGAGCTATAAATCTTTTGAGTGCATTCAAAAAATACTCGGTTGTGAGATTACTAATTCAATGTGAATTGCACGCGTAGCAAAACATACAAATATACAGAGGTATGCCTTGACTAGCCTTGCATTTCGTAAGTTTCTGTCCTTGATTAAGATAGGACCAGCGTATTCTACGCCGCATTTTGAGAAAGGCCTGCAAGATACTACCCGTGAGCTTGGTAAATCACCCATTAGGAGCTTTATAAGTTTTGGATTAATCATAAACACTTGGTGCAAGTTCGGAGAACTCTCTTAACTCTTGATTTGCCATTGAGAGGCCAAAATTCTAATCTTATTATGGATAATAAATTTTGTGCACCAGCGTGTAAATGTTTTGTGATAATAAATTTTGTTAATTTATGATTTTTAGGTATTATAATTGGAAATTTTTGAGCGAATTCTAGAAATCTAGAATCTAGAAATGGATTCAAATTCAATATTTTACTACTAGATTTCAATGATCGTTATGTGTAGAATTTTGTTAAATTCACATCCAGGGTTTCATTTGAAATTTCTGTAAAATTGCAAAATCGTTTTGTGCTTGCCTTCGATGGCACGTTAATATTAGCCGTAACTACCCAGCCTAAGAGCGTTTCTTGAAATACAGGTTTATTTTCTCCTAGTTTATACTGATTAGCAAGAAGTAATTCATAAAATAAGCTTGCACCTATTACGATATCTATGGTACCTGATTTATCAAAATTAGGGTCAGCTAACATGATGTCTTTTGGATAATCTAATGTATTTTTATCAAATCCAACGGGTGGTAAATTCTCGGTGATAGTTGGTAAAATTAAGTTGCCTTAAACTTGTTGTCCCGTGATTCGATAATCGTTTTTGTTTTCTGGGTAACTGTGGTTAATTTTTGATTTGTCCCTGCCATTGGAATATGAATATATTCGTGTTTTAACTTTAGTTTCACACAATGATTTTGTCATTATATTGCTTTGACTCGCTGAATCTAATAATGCTCTACATGTATGGGCCCTTCCTAGGTCATCATAAATTAAGATTTGCGCTGTTGAAAGTAGAACTAAATTACGATTTGAACTACTATGTGAAATTTGAAGCGATTGTTGATTTTCTGCTTCGATTATGTTATTATCATGTTTATTTTCTGATTTCTTTTGGTCAATATTTGCTGATGCAGTCAAATGGCAAAGTTCTGTGGATTCATGCGTGTGCGTTTTGTTTCGTGTATGTAAGCTATTGGTTTGAAAAAATTTGTGTCATTATTTTGATCTGAATTTGTTGAATCTGTATTAAAGCGTTTACGATATTCTTGATTATGTAGTAAAGTATAGTGAGCCAACCCGCATTTTTTGCATTTTCCTGACCTGCAATCTCGCTGTGAATGCCCTGAACATAAACAATTGGTACATAAATACAATTTTTTACTTGATTGTATTTTTCTTTCGCGTTTAATTTCATAAATTCCGGACATGCATAAATGTAATGATTTTGTTTACAATATTGGCAACTCCGGTCCTGATTGTATTCTATCATGGCAAAGTTTTGTTCTGCCTGTGTGTTCTTATAATCTTTATTATAATTGCTCGATTGGTTTTTAATAAAGCTTGGTGAACGAAAATTTAGTGTGCTTTGAGGGTATTTTTTGCTCGTTGTCTCTAATGTAAAGCATTTTTTATTTAAAAACTTACTTAACTCATCAAAAGTTGGACCCCTCGTCGTCTAGAGAATTTTCCCATTCGTGATTAGTTATTGCGTCTAATTTTGATGTAATTATATATATTAACAATACATCCCATTCTTTTGTTGGTAGTTGCAATTTGTTTAAAGCTGATACATGATAATAAATTGTGTCAGTTGTCTCAATAATACATGCGAGTCTTTTGTTACCGATCGTAATTCGAACAGCTGTTTGAGATGATTATTAATTATAATACGTTTGTTTTCATATCGTTTTTTAAGTAATTCCCACACAATTGTATTATTGTCTAATGAAATTACATAAGCTTGAACTAACCGTAACGCCTTATTTTTTAGACAACATTTTAAATATTATAGTAAAATTTTTGAATATCTATTAAATTGACATTGTATTGAACGAATTGTTTAAATGCGTCATGGAACGGTAACCAACTATCGTAGTTTCCCACAAATATAGGTAAACTGATTGTTGACAATCTTATATTTGCTGTCGGATCTGCCGTATTATTAGTATTTGATGAAATTGAACTTATACTGTTTTGATTAACACTTTGTGAATTTGCATTAATAATTGATCTGGCCTTGCTGATAAGTTCAAAAAAATTATCTTCTATTTCTTGCCGCTCCGCTTCTTCTGTTATCTCAATGATTTCTAATTTCATTTGCACTTCTTCGATGTTTCGAAACGTTTTTCGAGTTTTTCTAACCTTAATTTAACTAGATATTGATCAATTTATGTTGTCACTGCTTTCTAAAAAAATGTTTGAATCTCGTTAAATGGCCTTTTAATATACCCCGAATTTGTCTTAATTCTTTTATCTCGTCTTTGTGTTTCGTATGTATACGTAAATGAATGTATTTATTTTATGAATAAAGTTACTCGATTCAGATTGAATTTTATATGAGGATATTAAATACGCAAGGAAAACAGGACTCACCAATGTTTTTAGCTGCTTCTTTATCGTGATCGTACGTGTCGTTTTTTGCTGATGTATGCGGTTCGTTTGAACCAAAAATATGTTCCCGTGTATATAATCGCTGAGTGGACTGTATTTTTTCTTCGACTTTCACATTGATGTAAACAAAAGATCTAGCTTTGATTTTTTCTTTATGAGGTATATATTGTATTTTTTTCTTTACAAATAAACAACACTGATTACATTTACATTATGATTCATTGTTGGGTTTCCCAGGGCGCACGCGTATACTTCCTTCCCTGGTGGTTAAAGCATCGTTACTATAAAAATAAAAATGCTGGAACAGATACTATTACAAAAATAATGATACTTTAAAAATCAACATATTTACTCATACTGTAACATTTTGGAACATTTCAATGTGATAAATTTAAATATTCTTCTAAATAATCATATGCTGCTGTTTTTTAAGTGAATTTGGTGTATAACTTTAAGTAAGCCTCACGTTGGATTCCAAATATGATGTATTTTTATATTTATTTATGTTTTATTAAAATATCTTTACTGTTGAATGAATGAATGAATATCTAGATGTAAATACACTTGTAATTAATCATAAGCAATTGTGTGCAAAATAATATGTATTAATGAATTGGTACCTTGTTCTTATATATTTCTTATGAATAATAATAAGCTTATTCATTTATATTTATTTTTACTCTTTTTTAATGTCTTTAGTCGTGAATCGTTTTGATGAGATATATAATAAGTTAAAAAAATAAAAAGTCAAAGTATCTACCACCCACATCATTTAATAAATCCAATTTAGAATAAATAAAATTTAAATTTTATATACGTTTCATTTTTGTCTTCGAATATTATAGTGTGTTTAATATGACATTCAATATTGTCTTTATGACTATTATAAAAATGATTTATTATAAATATTAATGTACTACCTGTTGAACACTTAATGTTTTATTTTTATTTGGAATGCATATTATGTATATTATGCGTTTTATGTATATTATTATTAAGTAGTTCATTTATTTTTTCTTATACGTAAATCAACGCACATATACTAACCGGCAGTAACTTTTGTCGTCGCGTACACATTTATGTCAGGGGACCGAGACCGGCCGCGTCACTGTCGCTGCCGGGTAGGTGCATAACGCTTCCCCAATAGGTGCAAAATCGATAGCGTCGAACATTTCCACACTATTGGGAGTGCATGGGTACCTTGATACGTTGAACGCGAAACGATATATTATGAAGTGTTTCATTGTGTACGTACTTGAACGTATATTTGTGCGTATAGAGCGATCGAACTATGTTTCTGTCTATTATTTGTAAAATACATGCACCGCCATATACAGAGCACGTTGATGTTCGAAATAAAATTGTGTAAAACGTTTGTTTTATTTCACTTAAATAGGGCTCTCAAACCAAGAAGTACCTTAACATATTGATCCTTCGGCCGGATAGTATTTATTAAAATACTATATATAAAAATATGTCTGATTCTGCAGCGGAGACATACAAATTGTATCTCTGGATTTCGAAGCGGACAAAAATAAGTGGGTAGCCTCACCGCATTTATAGAAACATCCAATACTATTTCGGAAAAAAGCAAGTTGAACTGAAAGCGGTCAGGGTTCGTCGCATTTATAGAAACATCCAATACAATTTTGGCGAAAACTGAGTTGAACTGAAGCGGAGCAGAAACTTGAAGTTTCGTCGCATACATACGATACTGTTCCGGAGAAAGCAATTGGTTAGTGTATACCACTACAAAAAGGTCTGATACTGCAACGGAGACATACACATTTGTATATCCAGAGTTCGTAGCGAACGATAGCAATAAGTAGCCATACTGTGACGGGGCGAAAGACAACGATTTCATCGCATAAAGATGTGTTTGCATAATAGTAACCGTGGCGAACTTACATTTTCTTAAAATTTCGTTTACTCCGCCTAAGTATCCACGACACTGCAGAAGTACTTGATACTGTAGCGGAGCAAAAAGACAGCAGAGAAATAAAGCGATCATTGAACACCCCTACAAAACAAAGCTGATACTGTTACGGAGCAAACAATACTGCGTCGGAATTCAGATAATATAAAATGGAGGACTTAAAACTGCGACGAAGGCTATTAAAAGCGAAATTAACAAGAACTGGCACTTTTTTATTGTAGTTTAGACAGACATGATCAAACTGCATGTACTGATGAAGTGAGCAAACGTTACGAAAAATTCGTCTTACTATTAGATGAATATGATAGTATTCAGGACGATATTGAAAAACTGGACGAAGAAGAAATCGAACTACGGAGCGTGAGGAATTTGAAAATAAGTATTACAACTAAGTGGCACGATTTTCAATAATATTAGTGAAATCTAAAGAGAAGCTTTTACTATTAATATTGAATTTTTCAATAATGTGAAACTACCTACTATCGATTTGCCTAAGTTCTCCGGAAATTATGAAGAGTAGTTCTCATTCCACGATACATTTAGTTTCATAATACATAATAATGATGCAATTCCAGATTTACAAAAGTTTTATTACTTGAAGTCTTGTTTGAAAGGAGAAGCAGCGAGTGTAGTATATTCGTTAGAAATATCATTATGCAGACGCTTGGCAAACGGTGTAAGACAGGTACACTAACAGAAGAATAATTGTACAAAAGCACATTAATTCAATCTTTAATTTACCAACAGCACAAAAAGAAAATGTAAATATTTATATTTACATTTTCTTCATTCATTTATATTATTTAATATACAACACGTCATTCTGCCATTGGACAATGGGTCGAATCTTAGAGACATCCGGGAAAGGATGGAGTAGTGCGCGCGGCCACTGTAAAGACGCCATGTGGTACAGTGCAAAGACCTGTCATCAAATTGTGCGTGCTTCCGGTATATAACGAATTATCGCGAGTTCCGTGTCGTTTTGAAGGTGGTACCTTCAAGGGGGGCGGATATGTTAAAATTGAAATATTTTATTTTTATTTGGAATGCATATTATGTATATTATGCGTTTTATGTATATTATTATTATGTAGTTCATGATATTATTGTTTTATGTAATGTCTTTTACATAGTAATTATATTTATTTTTTCTTATTCGCAAATCAACGCACATATACTGACCGGTAGCAACTTTTGTCGTCGCGTACACATTGTATGTTAGGGGATCGAGATCGGCTTACCTGACCGACTGCGTCACTGTGGCTACCGGGTAGATGCATAACGCTTCCCCAATAGGTGCAAAATCGACAGTGTTGAATATTTCCATTCTATTAAGGGTGCAAGGGGCCTCGATACGTTGAACGCGAAACGATATATTTCGAACTGTTTCAGTGTGTACGTACTTGAACGTAGGTACTTGTGCGTATAGAACGATCGAATTACGTTTCTGTTTATTTTTTGAACTGTTTTATTTACACTTGTAAAATACATGCATCACCATATACAGAACACGTTGATATTCGAAATAAAACTGTGTAAAATATTTGTGTTTTATTTCAATCTCTCAAACCATAACACTATCCAAAAGAATAAAAATTAATTCGATACGTTTATTAAAATAACATAATTATGAGAAAAATTAATTCCATACTTCTCATAATTATGTTATTTTAATAATAACGAGACGCATTATGAGAAAAATTAATTCTATAACTGACAAACAATGCATACAATATTAAGTCACGAAATTTAAGAACCTTTTGTACATAAAATGAATTTTCCAACATTTCATTAGATTGCGGAAATTATTATTGAGCTTATATGAAGTTAATAATTTAATGATTATATAACTGCTAATTATGAAATAACTACATATTATCTAATTAATTTTAATAATTGATCATTACCGGAATGTTAAATAGATGCAACAGCGGATGGTTGCTATACCGTACACAGCTTTAACCGCCGATAATTCTTGTATCTGTACTTATATCTAATTAATTTTAACCACTAATCATCTTCAAAACTTTCTTTATATACGTATTCAAGAGTTTTGTTTCACTTGCTAATGTATAAACCGTTATTAATTATATAAATCTTTATATACGAGGGTGGTTCTATAAGTACCCGGCCTGACCTAGAAATGGCGGTAGTTGTTTTAAAAATATCACTGTATTTGAAAGTATAGAATCTATAAAACCATATGCTTCAAGTTTGAAGACGCCACGTTGTTTAGTATTTGTTTGGCAGCCGTTACTAGTGAACATTTTCAGTGAATTTGTAAAAATAGAGAAAATTGGTCATCGTTACGTTATACAATACTTTTATTCGCCCTAACCTAACCGATGTAAAAGCTGAACTGGATTCTACTCTGGGTGAGTCTGCTCCTTCGTTTACAACAGTGAAATATTGGGTAGCAGAGTTTAAACGAGGGCGTACGAGCTGCCAAGACGAGCATCGCAGTGGTCGAACAAATAAGGTGACGACTCCAGAAATGGTATAGAAAATCCACAAAACGGTACTAGATGATCGTCGACTGAAAGTGTACGAGCTAGCAAACATAGTAGGCATTTCAACCAGTGCGGTACATCGCATATTATCTGAAAATTTGGACATGAGAAAGCTGTGTGCAAGATGGGTGCCGCGTTTGCTAATACTCGAGAAAAACAGTGTCGTGAAGATGTTTCAATTGAGGTTTAGCGAAGTTTCACAGCAACAAAGCAACATTTTTGCGCCGTTTCATAACCATGGATGAAACATGGGCCCACCACTTCACACCCGAGACAAAAGGACAATCAAAACAATGGATTCGAAAGGGAGAACCGGCTGCAAAGAAGGCGAAGATCGTTTTATTTGCAGGCAAGGTCATGGCATCATTGACTATCTTGAAAAAGGTGTTATGCGAACTTATTGCAACATTTGAGCAAAGAAATCAAGCAAAGGCGACCGCATTTGGCTAAGAAGAAAGTGTCGTTTCATCAAGACAAGGCACCGGCTCAAAAATCCGTTAATGCAATGGCCGAAATTAATGAATTAAAGTTTGAATTGCCCTCGGATTATTTTCTGATCCCAAACTTGCAAAAATGGCTCAGTGGTCAAAGATTTTCCAACGATGAAGAAGTGATTTCGACAGTTAATGTCTATTTTGAGTAGCAAGACAGTTATTATGAAAAGGGTATAGAACTTAATGTACATCGCTGGGAAAAGTGTATAAGAGCTGAAAGGAGATTATATCGAAAAATAAATTATTTTTTTCCATAATTTTTGTGTTTTCTTTGTTGGGTCGGATACTTCTGGGACAACACTCGTGTGTTTATCTCAATTCATACTGCGTCAAAGTGGTACACAACTCAAACCCTTGGGATAGAGTAAAGAAAAATAAATAAGCTATTGAAAAAATATATTAGTACAAATAAAGTCGGAATTCGATTTAATAGGGGTACGGGTACTTCAGCGACCAGTTTTTTATTAGTAAATTTGGTGGTTGTGAGATCACTTTATTAAATAGTTATTGTTAAGGTAATGACGCCATAATTGGTATATTAGTAAATAGACCCTCGGCCAATAGCGAAGATAGTGTTTGTAACATAAATTTGGTAAGGCATAGAATCCATCGTAAATGTATGTAACTGCATACGTATCCAGTCTAATCTTATGAGATTTTTGTATATTAATCTTACTAAGGACTTACATATTAATTAGATCAATATTACTAAAGATCGATATACATGTTTGCTCATTTTTAAGTCATTGATTACTAGCTATTATTAGAGTAATATTAATTATATACCAACAGATCAATATTACTAAAGATCGGTATACAAGTTCTGCTCATTTTTAAGTCTTTGATTATTAGCTATCATTAGAGTAATATTATTGATAATGTACCAACTATACGATTAACATTACTAAAGATCAATATATAAGTTTTGCTTGTTTTTAAGTTAGTATAGTAATATTATTGATTATATGTCAACCATCAGAACACTATTATTAAAGATCAATATATTAGTATTGCCCTTTTTTTAAGTCGTTGATTACACACACGTTCGACAATAGAGCATTGCTCGTTCTTACGTCATTGCTTACTAGTCATCATTAAGGTAATATTATTGATAACATAGTAATTATTGGATCAATACCACTAAAGATCTACATACTAGTATTGCTCATTTAAATCATTGGTTGCATACTAGTAATTAGATTGATATTCTGGAAGACTTATTCGCATATACCAGGATTATTCAATTAGTCCTTGAATATATGCTAGAAATTAGATTGATATTTCTGTGACCTTATGAACTAGGATTGTTCAATTAGTCCTTGATTATTTGCTAGTTATTAGATTAATACCTTTTGAGACCTTACATGCTAGGACGGGTTATTTAGTCATTGATTTCATAGCAATAAATGAACAGAGAGCTTAAAATGATTGTCGAGTTTTCTTCCATTATTACCTTCAGTGTTTTATTTTTGTGTCGCCCTAAATTTTGACACTGTCACGTATTTGAAAATCCATGTGCTTCAACATTAGCAGGGATACTTCTAGGAATTAGTGCTATGGCGCCACTAAGAAATTTTACTACTCTTCGAATTAACTGGCTAGTTCCTTCTCTAAGAGAAACGAAGAATTACAAGTTTTTTGTAAGGTAAACAGTACGGACTTTTGTGCTACGATCTACATTAACCTTTATGTCAACAGCAGAAATATTATACGTACGTCAACAGTAGCATACCGAGGTATGCAATACATTTTATATGCGAATTTTTTATTATTATGATTGTTGCTGTTTTTTTTGTGGTTTTGTATGAATATTTACAATTAGGGTTTTTTTAGCTTTTTAATTAATACTATTGTTTTTGTTTTTGCTACGTTTTTTCGTGGGTTTGTATGAATATTTATAATTAGGGGGTTTGTAGTAAATGTAAGTAATTTATTCTTGTGAGTTTTATCATTGTTTTCAGTAGTTATTTTTAGCAAGTGAATAAGAGATACCATTATAATCGATACTAAAATAGTGAGAGTGATTAAAAATGACAGATGGTGAATGGCTTACTCCGCGACAACTTGCTGCGCTTAAATTTGAGGAACAGCAAGAATATATTTGTCAGAGATTGGGTGAACTAAGGGAAGAAAATAGTGACGATGAACTTTTATCATCTGGAGAGCTTGTGGATGATATCGAAGCTGTTATAAATGTAGATCACTCCGACGTAGAAGAAATCCAGCTACCAGAATACAATCCAGATTAAGAAACTGGAGATGATGAAGAACATGATGATGTACCATGTGTAAGTGGAGAATATTATACTGGAAAAGATGGAACAGTTTGGTCTGCTGCCGTTCCACAAAGCACCAGATTCCGTAACCATAACATACTGAGATCTGCAAACCATGGACCAGTACGAAGAACAAAAGGTCTATCCATTGTGGAAACATTCAGGTTAATAATGTCTGATGAGATATGCGATATAATTATTCGAGAAACTAATAGAAAAGCGAAGCAATGCTATGATCAGGAGAACACACTAAACTTAACAAAAGAAAACCGCACATGAAAAGCTTTAACAAAAAGTGAATTTGATGCGTATTTAGGCCTTCTTTTGCTTAGTGGCGTAACACATTCTGGCTACGTTCATACTAAAGATCTGTGGAAAACAACCTCACATCCATTGTATCGCGCTGCCATGAGTGTACGACGATTTTTTGCAATAAGCCGCTTTATACGTTTTGACAACGGAAGCACGCGAGAGCAACGTAAACTAACAGACAAAGCGGCAGCAATAACTGATATATTCTTGATGCTAAATAATAATCTTCAAAGCAGCTATGTAGCAGGCGCCAACGTCACTGTTGACGAACAATTGTATGCTTTCCGTGGTGGTACTGGTTTCACTCAATACATAAATCATCAAAACCCGTAAAATATGGAATTAAAGTATGGTGGGTATGCGACTCCATTTCGTCTTATCCATTAAAGGGACAAATATATACAGGAATGGCGGTATCTGGTGAAAGGGAAAAAATGTAGGTGAAAGAGTTGTGAAGGACTTGTGCGTCAATCTTTTCCGTGGAAGTGGACGAAATATTGTGTGCGACAACTTTTACACCAGCTATAATTTGGCAAAAAGCTTGATGATGGGCAGCAATTTATCAATATTGGGTACAATGAATAAAAGAAGGGTATTTGTACCACCACAATTTGCTATTCCAAAATGTGTAGTGTAGTGTAGTGGAATCAACCATATTTGGTTTCAGCAACGATACTACCTTATGTTCCTACGTGTCGAAAAAAACAGGTCAGTTGTCATCCTTTCCACAATGGATTACAAAAATGAAGTTGATGGTCCTAAGAAGAAGCCACTTATGATATTGGACTATAATAAAAATAAAGATGCGTTGATAACATGGACAAATGCGTAGCAGAGTATTCAACCAAGCGGCAAACCAATAGATGGCCTTTGGCGTTCTTTTATAATATTCTGCATAAGCTCAGCGAAGAATTGGCAAAAGCTGAAGTAGAAATAAGATCCAGGAATAAACATGTAGCAAAAATATTCTCTACACGCAACGCCATTGAAGCTATATGCGGCGGTCCTTTGGTTGTTATGGCTGCTCCAGTTGTAAGCGAAGAAGTACGAGACAGCACGGGCAGAATAAAAATAAAGGGCAATTGTTGTATATGTCCAAAGCGTCGCCCTACAAGGAAGGCCTGTAGATTATGCAAAAGACCTGTGTGTGCAGTTCATTCGACTGATATGCCACAATGCAATAATTGTAATTAAAAATTTCCAAATATTTGAAAACTTTTATATACATACATATAACTTCTTTTATTTTATTTTATTGAATTACAATTTTATTTTTATTCTATTTTAAAAACATGAAATAAAAACATAATTTTTATCCTTATTTTGCATCAAATACATGCAACATTATCATATTTTCATGCGTTTTCCTATACATACCAGGGTATGCTTCTGTTGACGCAAAGGGTTGAAATCGAAAATTGACCATATCTATGATCTCAACTGCCAAATTCAACTAAAAAACATACATCTTGCACAAAACAGTTTTGTAAAGGATATCATAAAATTTTAGAAAGATTATAATAATAATAATAATAATATTTATTACGTTCCATAATGTCAAAATACATAGAATATGTCATAAGTATAAAATATATAACAATGAAAAAACAATCACAAGTTAAAATAGATAGTAAGTATATGTATATACATGTATATGCGTGCAGTTGACCTATGCTATATGCCAATGTCTACATTGTTTTAAAGAAATCTTCCACACTGTAGAATTCTTGCTCTATTAGCCAAAACTTAAAAATAATTTTAAACCGGGCCAACGGCAAGCTCTTGATCCGAAGCGGTATGTGGTTGTATATTTTTACGCAATGGTGAACAACATTTTTTGTATTTTTGTAAAATATGTTCGTGAGGCCACAAGATGCATATTACGAAGGTTTCGCGTAGCATGTGTGTGGTTCGTTTCATATTTTTTAAAAAATTCATTATAGTTTATTTTCACATGTAGCGCGCACTGAAGTATATAAATTGAGGGCATTGTTAGTACTTTGGCAGATCGAAACACACCCACACAACTCTCGGTTGGTTTCATGCCATAAATTGCTCTAATACATAGGAGGATAAATATCCTCCGCCAGTCCATGGAATTGCCCCAGAACACCACACCATACTGGAGCCTTGAATATACATAGGCGAAGTAAGAAAGCAGTCCCGCCTCCACACCAACGTTACGAGAAATAACACGAAAGCAGTAGCAGAACCGAGACAGCCCCTCAGACAGTTCGTTGATGTAAGGTCTCCAGGACAGCTCAGAGTCAACCCTAAGGCCAAGAAATGGCGCGTCACACTTAGAGGCAAGCACTTCATCACCCACCACCACATCTGTAGGTAAACTGTTACCAAAGGTCAGCAGATGAGTTTTGGGTTGATTTAAGTGTAGGTTATTTGCCGCAAACCACTTTCCTAACACTTGTATATTTTCTGATATGGCCATACTCATAGTCTTCATTACCAGAGTCTATGACTGTGGATGTGTCATCTGCGAAGAGAACCGTTAAAGATTCCGCAGCGTCCGGGAGATCGTTTATGTATAGTAAAAAAAGTAAAGGTCCCAAAATAGAACCCTGCGGAACACCCAAGGTAACTGGTTCCGGACGTGACCTCACCATGCACCCCCCCCGCATCAACCGCCTGCACACACTGCATTCTGCCACACAAATATGAACGGATCCAATCCGATGCCACCCCTCTGAATCCCATCAGCTCCAACTTTTCCAACAAGACTTCGTGATGTACACTATCGAAGGTCTTCAAAAGATCCATAAACACACAGGCCATCGGCAGTTTGTTAGATATATTATTTATAATTCTTTTCATAAGTTGGTAAATTGCTCTGGCAGTTGATCGCCTTTTGATATAACCATTTTGTGTGTTGTTTAATATTTTGTGTTTTTCGATGAATTTTGTCATCCTGACATTCTTTCAAAAACCTTCGACACGTTCGACAATAGAGCTATTGGTCGATAATTTTCAAAACTATTCTTCGCGCCTTTCTTATGTACGGGTACCACTACGGCGTGCTTCAAGTCATCTGGAAATTGACCGGTCTCAAACGAGAGGTTTATCAGGTATGCCAATGGTGCAGCCATTGGACTATTACTTTCCAAGATATAGTGGTTTTAAATCGCAAAACATACCCGGGTATGCATCTGTTGACATAAAGGTTAAGGTATAGTGTAGAGAGGGGCATAACACACTAAAAGTTATTTTCTCAGTAGAAGCTTGTAACAGAAAACGCATATGTACCCAGAAATGTTTATTGATGAGTTTTATGTACAGAATAAACTGTAAATGATTCAAATATGTATGAATATAGCGTTCGAAATGGTAACTTATAACAAAGTTAGAAAGTAAGAAAATAAATTAGGAGAAACATGGATAACATTTGTGCATATAATAAATATGTTTAGTACAAGAAATTAACATATAAATATACAAATTGTACATTTAAAGGGTAAAGATTCTATCAACAAGTAAATATTTTGACAACTGAAATGTCATATCAGAAAATTGTAAAAGTAAGAAACTTAAAATGTAAACTAGGAATTATCATCAATTAAAGGCAAGATTTTTTAAGATATTAAGATAATTTCCTCTACACTCAATACACCTCTCCATCCTCCGAAACCAACCTTTAAACCGGTTCTGCCAAGTTCCACTAGGTAGTAAAGCACACTGGTTGTCCCAAGCTCGCAGAAGGTCCTCGTCACTGGAAAACCGCCTCCCTTTTAGCTTCATTTTCGCATGCGGGAACAGTGTAAAGTCGCAGGGAGCAAGATCTGGACTGTAGGGAGGGAGCTCGAGAAGTTTCAATCCCGTCGTGGTCAAATATTCGGAGCAGGCTTTGGCGCGGTGAGCTGGAGCATTATCGTGATGGAGGAACCAGGTGTCCATTCTTGATTTTGGTCGCAGGTTCTTCATAGATCCAATGACTTTAGGCAGGCACTGTTCAGTATACCACTTAGCTGTGATTGTCTTCCGTGTGTCCAAAACAACGTGTTCCACAATTCCACTCGATTTGAAAAATACAGCTATCATTTTCTTCTTTACAGATCGGGATTTTCTGACAACTACGGGTGTGTCCTCATCATCAAAAACCCAAACTTTGTTTTGAGCTTTGGTCGACACATCGCAATAGTACAGCCAAGTCTAGTCACCTGTCACGATGTTGTTCACATACCGAGATTATCCCTTATTGAACTTTTTTTTAGCATCTCTCGGCACCAAGTCACGTCGTGTCATTTGCTCTTCTGTTAGTAGATGCGGCACCCAGAGAGAACAAAGTTTCTTCACGTGCAAATGATCATGCAGAATCGAACGAATTGCTGGTGCATTTAGGCCTGAAGTACCCTCTATCTGTTGGTAGGTCAACCGCCTGTTCTCGCCAAGCATTTTCCTCACAGTAGTAACGTTTTCCTCCGTCACTGACGTTCGTGGCCTTCCCGGTCTCTCGGCATCCTGCACAGTTAAATTTTCCCTTCGAAATTCTCTATACCACCTGAATATCGTTGTGCGACGTGGACAAATATCACCTAGTGCAAGAGTAATTTCTTCGAAGCACTCGTCTATGTTTAAACCACGCACGAAATTATAACGCAAAACTGCCCTTATCTCATTTTGTGATCACGATGCCATTGCAAGCACTTTACACTCTCACTGCTAATGAATAACTGAGCCCAACAACATGGCGCGGCGGCTACTATGCACGTATGAACATATCTCAACATCCAGCAACAAGCAGCTTCCTATGATTCATTGTTGCGTCATATTGCAAAACTTTCCTAGTACCCTTTGTATATATTGAATAATAATTTGATTAAGATTACGCTATATTTTAATTCATTAAATTCTATTTTCTAGCTCAATTTTTTTTCATATGTAATATAATGGTAATATAAATTAAATTGAAATTTATGTATTCTTAAACATAACCTAAAAAAAGAAAGATTAGTATCACTTAAAATCAAATGTAGAGATTTTTTAAAGAAAACGTATAAATCAGTAATAAATATGATATCACGCCCAAGAAGGGTTAGAATGGTTAGAATTATAATAAAGTTAGAAAATAAGTAAAGAAATTAACATGAACATCGATAACATTTGTGCAAATAATAAACATGTTTAATATAAATCAACATATAAATGTTTAAAATTCCCATTTAAAGGTTAAAATTTCGATCAAAGAGAAAATATTATGACTACTAAAATATCATGTTGAAAATTTGTTAAAGCAAAAGATTCAAAATGTAAATTAAAAAGACTTATTTAGGCCGATCAAGAGACAAGAGTTTTGAAGATATTATAAACAAATATCATAAATATATAATAATAAATAATTAAAAAATAATAAGAACTAAGCAAATAGTTGTTCTTTCGTTATTATATTATATATATACATAAACATATACCTACATACATATGTATGTATATTTGTGATATATAATTTTGTATGCCAGTTATACCATATAATTAATTTATCTTATAATATGTCTTGTTATTATTAATTGATAATAACAAGAGATATTGTAAGATAAATCAATTATTTAACTGGCATACAAAATTATATACCACAAACACTCTGCATATAATTAAAATTTTGAACAGGCTTGAATTTTGTGTTAAGAAGATACCATATATGGTTATAATTAATTCTGAACACTTACTTGGGACAATATGAAGAACTATCTTAACTATCTTTAATATTCCTTTAACTAATCAATAAAGTTATGACTTGACTATTCGATTTTCTAATGATTAACCGCAGTTGTTACATCGATATTACCCAGCAATGACTTTCGGAGGCAGCCGAGTCACTACATAGCTAAATGTGTTAATGCAGTGGTTTTAAGATTACCATGTATCCCTCGACGGTTTCAGGAGAAGGTTGAATTATTAATTGATAGACCAGAAATACGAAGACAGCTTCTGAAACCATCTACTGATTAGTGTAGTACTTAAAATGTCTCTATGATAACTGAACTTTTAAAAGAAACCTCAACTATCGAAAAGGCCCTAAAATTCCAAAGGAAAATGATAGTAAACAGTAAATTAAAATAAACAATAATTAATGACGTGAATAACAGAAACAACCAGTACATGTTCATTCTTATTTAAAAGACAGTTAATTATAAAAACCAGAAGGAATATATTCAAGATCAATAATCATGAAGTTTACTCCATCGAAATTTCTAATTACGGCACACTGTGGAAAACAATATCGAAGAAACGAACCATTATTCTTTTACTCTCATAATAACCAGACTTAAGGTATTACTATCGAGAGGGCGCTAGTGATAACACAAAAACTAAGAATAATACACGCTCAAAATTACAATTATTAGTATGAAAATACTTGGGATAATCTCAAATAAAGAAATCAATAATTAGAACGGCAAACCAATCACGAACATGAATAACCTAAGAAGAAAGAGAAACCTGTATGCTTAACATATTATTCACAAGATTAAATCAAACATACTAGATGGCAGAAATGGTATCAAAAGAAGGGAATTTATTTCAACTTGACCTCCTAGCGACCCCCTGAAGAGTTTCCCAAGCACTTAGGACATGATCACGCAATAACACCTACCTCGCCGCAACGAAAACTTGTCCGCCGAGGCACGGAATAAGTACGAAACGAGTGACCAACTTGGTCACAATTATAGCAACGAAGAGAGCTAGCGCCTACTGAGCTGACATATGCTTCATAATGGAAACGAGATTTGAAATGATTAGATTTTAGATAATGGCTGCATGCCAAATCCAGCTTGATATAATTGGCACGGCTATGTAAAAGCCGTTTGTAATGGCAAGCTCGATTGTTTTTTAATTCAAGCTTGAAGCACTCTAAGTTACGCACAAGCAATGCTAACTGTCCTCTGACAATTGTCCATAACGCCTAAACATGGACGATATTCAGGAATAATATTCGACAAATCATTTATGAACAGGTTGCGGTCGAGAAGTAGAGAAGCGAATTAAAGTTGAATTAGCCATGCTAACCAGGACAGGAAAAGTGGGATTCTGAGATAGAAGTAACTTAGAAGCTGACACAGTAGAATGTAAAGAATCCTGCATCGCTTGTAGCTTTCATGCGATCGAGCTCATCTAAACGTAACAACAACATGGCCAACACGGTTACACGTTCATTATTTTGTTCAGCAGTCACGATAGCAGAAGACAGCCGATTCCTAATTGCTTCATACTTCCGAGTTTATGAACACTTACCCGCATTTTTGAGTCGATAGCCTTGGCCTCAGCTTGATATCCACATCGACTATAAAGTTTTGATAGCTTAATGAAGAGTTAGCGCTCTCGTTTTGTAGCAACCGTCAAATAAGAACATAGTAAATCAACGGCACTTGATTCATCAAACGTAAAATTTCTAAATTTTAATTAATAGACTAGCTTACTCTTACGAAGACTCTCCGCGTTAATTGACAAGAGCTCAGTTGCCATGTCGTCAGACAAGGAGGAAGGAAAGAAGAAAATTGAAGTTTGGCACACTAATGAATCAAAATGAGAAACTGGAATTCCAAGATAAAAGAAATTAAAAATATTCCAATCAAAATAAATAAATTCCTGAGAGTAACTATAATATTTATGGGACCACCGAAGATGGTCAACTACTAATCGAAACTGGGAAAATTCAAATGTATCAAATGGCCATGTATATACCCACTTCCTGGTCAATACTAAAGGCAACGGGTACTTTAAGCAAAAGCGATAGAGAGAAAGACGGGAGAGATGATTTCCAAATAGTAAAGAAAAAAAAATTGTTAATCGGCCCTGCACTTTGCAAGCAAAAATTTGTAAGGCAGCTGAATCAGAAAAAAAAAAGAAAATTGGCCCCATACGTTGCGCGCTAACTTGTAAAATATTACTCATAAACAATAACAATTAACAAATATAAACTTTAGATAATCTTAAATTAATAATACGAATTATCTCATTAAATCCATAACATTTGTCTTGCCTATGCCTGCCTACATATTTCTGCAGCTTACTTTCATATTTCTAGATGTCGTTCACAAGGTGATTGTTACTGGCTTTCACTTCCATCTTCAAATATCATACATTTACTATACATTCGTATATTTGCTTTGCGCAACATTCACTCAAGTGTTTCTAATATTATAGTTTTGGTATTTATCATTATTTTTACCATTTATTGTTCAGGATTTTTTATTACTCATAATCACTTCTTATAAAGTTAAATTGTTCACTAAACTATGTACTAAATCAACATTACTTTTAATTCGGAAACTTACATATATCGGGAAACTATTATATAGAGAATTAATACATTTTTAGCGTTGGTCCTGTATATATCTACGAGACAAAAATTGTCGAATCTAAATATTTTATATAGAAACGAACAAAAGACGAGTGATATAATTTATGCGAAAAATTAAAGAAATTTATTTTTTTATAAATAAGAAAATAAATAAGATTTTCGTAATCTACGTATTTACATTACTTACATACACAACTTTTGTATTTTAAATCCCCCATACATGAATGCATATTTTTTTTATAGGTACCTTTCAAAATTGAATTAAATTCTTGATAATTTTCATATATAAGCAAAATTCTTTCTTTAAAATATGTACCTAAAAATTACATTATGGCACTTTTATTCGTTTGATAAATGTTATTCTTAAAAATTGTTTAAAATTTAACATTTTAATTGCATTCACATTCTGGCTACGTTCATACTGAAGATCTGTGGAAAACAACCTCACAACCATTGTATCGCGCTGCCATGAGTGTACGACGATTTTGGGCAATAAGCCGCTTTATACGTTTTGACAACGGAAGCACGCGAGAGCAACTTAAACTAACAGACAAAGCGGCAGCAATAATTGATATATTCTTGATGCTAAATAATAATCTTCAAAGCAGCTATGTAGCAGGCGCCAACGTCACTGTTGATGAACAATTGTATGCTTTCCGTGGTGGTACTGGTTTCACACAATACATACCATCAAAACCCGTCAAATATGGAATTAAAGTATGGTGGGTATGCGACTCCATTTCGTCTTATCCATTAAAGGGACAAATATATACAGGAATGGCGGTATCTGGTGAAAGGAAAAAAATGTAGGTGAAAGAGTTGTGAAGGACTTGTGCGTCAATCTTTATACCCATACAAGATCAGGCTAACTCAAGAATTGAAGCCGATGGACCATTCGAAGCGACGTACGTTCTCCGATTGGGCTCTGGAAAAGATGCGCCAAGATGATCAATTTCATCGCAAAATCATTTTCAGTGACGAAGCTCATTTTTGGTTCAATGGGTTCGTCAATAAGCAAAATATGCGTTATTGGTCGGGTGAAAATCCACATGTGCTTCATGAAATACCACTTTATCCACAAAAAATAACTGTTTGGTGCGGTTTGCATGCCAGCGGCGTCATAGGGCCATATTTTTTCGTCGACGATAATGATCGTCACGTTACTGTGAATGGTAATCGTTATCGCGCCATGATTACCGATTATTTTTGGCCCGAATTGGAAGATATGGACTTGGACAACATGTGGTTTCAGCAGGACGGTGCCACAAGCCACACAGCACACGTTACAATCGATTTATTGAAGAGTAAGTTTGATGAGCGTGTTATCTCAAGAAATGGACCAGTCGATTGGACAAATATCACCTAGTGCAAGAGTCATTTCTTCGAAGCACTCGTCTATGTTTAAACCACGTACGAAATTATAACGCAAAACTGCCCTTATCTCATTTTGTGACCACGATGCCATCGCAAGCACTTTACACGCTCACTGCTAATGAATAACTGAGCCCATCGACATGACGCGGCGATTAATATGCACGTATGAACATGTCTCAACATACAGCAACAAGCAGCTTCCTATGATTCATTGTTGCGTCATATTGCAAAACTTTCCTAGTACCCTTTGTATATATATCTGGATGTAATAGAATTTGTGTAAATAGGTTCAATTGTAAGTTTTGATATAATGAAATAAGTATAAATAATTCAAATATATACAAAAATATTGATTGAAATGAAAAATTTCACAAACGTTAGAAAGTAAGCATATAAATTAGGAAAAGAGAGATAACATATACGAAACACATTCAGAATAAGAAATCAATTTACAGATATCCAAAATTTGGAGTTAAAATGTAAAAATTTAGGAAAAAATAAAATTTTTATAACTAAAATGTCATATGAGATAATTTAAAAAAAATAATAAAGTATAGTGACCTATGTAGGGGCATCTGATTTTATTGAGTAAAGAGAAATACATCGCCGAAAAAATTCAATTTCAAGTAAGGACGAATTATTGAAGGAAGGGAAAAATTTATTATTTACAAATTGTAAATATGGAAGATCAAGTTAGTGTTTGTTATATTAACATGTATCTAGTTGTGCTCAAGTTATTTTATGTAATCCAATTTAAATTTAAAAAAGTTTAAAGAACAAAATTAATTATATATGTATGTATACAAAATTAAAGTACAATAAGTACTTAAAAACATAATCTGTTTTTCAAATTTTTTAATTGGTTTCTCTGGTATTGTCAAATTTAATTTAATTTTGTTAATTGTACAGTGGTAATTTTGTTTTGGAGAATATATACTTTTATATTGAGATGTTATTGTTTCGATCATTTATTTGTTTAAGGAAAGTAATAGTGTTACTAAACAACTTAATTTGATCCGATTTTAAGTAATTTGATTTACTGATTGATATAATTAAAGTAAAATTCCTTATTTACAATTTTTTAAATAGTTACCAAGCTTAAAAATTTAAATAATACATTAATAAGCTTTAAAAATAATTATCATTAATATATAAATTATATTGTCGTGATTATTATCTCAAGACAATTCTAACTCTCTGAAGAGACCTCATGATATTCTGGGATCATAAATAAGTATAATTAATTAAGAAGTAGAATCAGCAAAACAAAGCAAGTCTAAAATTCAATTTACCATTATTATCATAAAGTTTCACTCAAAAAATTAATTTATTAGATTTAAACAAAATTTGGAAACATTTTTTAGTTACAAAAGCAAACAGTCATAATTTATAACATTTTGGCACAGCAACGTGAGCTATTTCATTTTATAATCATTCAATTCATTTTTATTTTATAATTATTACGAAATTATTTTAATACAATATACAGGGTGTTTCAAAAAAATATACTTTAAGACATGCAAATATGAAACTTTACACACATATTTACGAACCTCTCAAGTTCAGATTACAGTTGTTCAATATGTCGTCCATCAGAGACACGAACAATATCACATCGACACTCAAATTCCTCTCATACTCGGACAAGCATGTACTTCGTCACTGATGTTATGGCAGTACGGATCCGGTTTTTCAACTCTTCCAGGTTCTGTGGGACTGGTGGTACATAAACGTTGTCTTTAACAAAATCCTACAGGAGGAAGTCACAGGGTGTCAAATCCAGTGACCGTGGAGCCCAGCTGAGGCATGTTAAGTTGCCAGCTCCTTGACGACCAATCCAACGGTTCGGTAGAGTTTCATTCAGATATTCACGCGCTTGGCGACTCTAGTTAGGGGGTCCCCGTCTTGTCTTCGTGCAACCTCGGAAACAACCAGTTCTGTAACATAACGAGATACTGCTGACCGTTAACCGTGTTTCCATCAAAGAACAATGGGCCGTAAACAGATGATCGGGATATCGCAGAAAACACATTGATTTTAGGCGAATCTCGTGCATGTTCAATGACTGCATGTGTGTTCTGTATACTCCAAATTCGAACAATGTGTTTGTTTACCAGACTACTAACGTGGAAAGTCGCTTCATCACTGAACACGATGCGTTGTGCGAAAGTGTTATCATTGTCAATAGCATTATGAATCTTGTTACAAAATGCCACACGTTCCCGTTTGTCATTAGGACTCAGAGCTTGTAACAACTGTAACTTGTACGGCTTCATAACCAACCGACGTCTCAAAAACACGCCAAATTATTGTTGTGGGCAGTTGTAACTCCCGACTGGCACGACAAGTTGATTTTGAAGAATTACCTTGGAAAACAGCTTGAATTCGTGCAACATTTTCTTCAGAAACACGAGGGCGGCCAGGGCTCTTTCCTTTACATGCATATCCTGTATCTACAAACTGTCGATACCATCTGCGAATGTTCCACCCATTCGGAAGATCAATTTGTCAAGTGTACTGGAAAGTCATTATCGGTTTTTCTAACAGATGTCGCTAGGTGTGGAAATATTATGATTTGACACATGTCATTTTATTGTACTGACGTCACGCTTTAAAGCCATCCATGTAATATTTTGCGAAAATAACACTGTCATAGATTTATACCTCTTTGAAAATGTTTCGTGCCTGCAGAAGTGCATTTGCGTCACGCATTACTTTTCTAATTTAGTCAAAAGAAAAAGGCGCTGAAAGTCATTGTTTGCTTGTAGAAACCTACGGTGCGCATGCTCCAACTACAAAAACATATGAGGCACGATTTCGACAATTCAAAAGTGGTGATTTCGACGTGCAAAACAAAGAATGTTCTGGTAAACTAAAGAAGTTTGAAGATTCGAAACTGCAGGAGTTACTGGTTGAAGACCCAGCCCACGCTCAAAAGCAATTGACAAAAGCGTTAAATGTGGCCTAAGTAACGATTAGCGATCGATTGTGAGCAATGGAAAGAACCCAAAGTATGGGAAAATGAATGCTACATCAATTGAATGACAGGCAAATGATAATTCGAAAAATCGTCTGTGAAATACTGCTTCAAAGGTATGATCGGAAGTCATTTCTGCATCGAATAGTGACGAGTGATGAAAAATGGTTTTATTTCCAAAGCCCTAAGCCCAAAAAAATAATTGTTATCACTTGGCGAAGCCGGCCTATCGACTCCCAGACAAGAGATTGGTGCGACTAGAAAAGCGTATTATATTACAAACTGTTGAAACCTGGTGAAACAGTTAATACTGATCGTTACCGCCAACAAATTATCAATTTGAACTATGCATTAATAGAAAAACGTCCAGAATGGGCCCGAAGATACGGTAAAGTGATTTTACAAATTTTTTACAAAACCAGTCAAGGAAGCGTTGAAAGCAGGTGGATGGGATATAATATTGCACCCGTCGTACTCTCCAGACCTTGCTCCGTCCGACTATCACCTTTTCGCATCAATAGGATACGCGCTTGCAGAGCGATACTTTGCTAATTTCGAAGAAGTTAGAAAATGTCTTGATGAATAATTTTGCTCAAAGGACAAACATTTTTTTTAGATGGCATCCATAAATTGCCTGAAAGATGGGTAAGATGTATAGAATCATTTGAATAAATAAATTTTTCATGTTTAAAAACATTTACGAAAAAACCGCTAATGACTTTCCGGTACACCTGGTACAGCGGGTAATTCTCCTCTGCAAAGTCGACGGTCATAATATGCATGTGGTTCTTCCACTAATTCTCGGTACCGGTTGCACTGTTCCCCTTAAGTAATTTACATTCGATGTTGTAGATAGTTGCATAACAGAATATCGGGTTACTGAATTGTAATTATAAAAGTATAATTTTAAACATCGATCTGTTGCCCTTTATTATCTGTTTACTAATAATTTGATTACTCTTTATGTGATCATCATAAGTAACGTACTGCAATTTATCCATGCTTATAACATAACACTAAAAAATTATAAATCTTAAATTGAAATACTCTATCTTGATATTCTTTTATGCAATTATTTACAACGACGCTGTTTAGTTCGAATATGAATGACTTGAGGGGAATAGCGTAACAAGTAACTCAAATCACACCAGGGAATATGACGAAGAATGAAGAATTACTTCAGCAGGAAGAATGGGAAACTGAAGAAATCTAGAGTAAAAACGAAGACTTTGAATATCTGAATGGGACTATACCAGCGAATCTTTCGGATGAGAAGTTTAAGATGAGCAAAATATTCCAGAAGCAGCCTTAGCGCTGGAGGAATCACCGCCTCACAACCAAAACTAGAGGAACACATAGAATTTAACCACCAACAAACTATCCGTTTACTCAGTCATTCTCCCTTATATATATGCAAAATAATAGACACTGGAGCACCAGCTTCCTCAATTTCTATAACATAGCTCAAACCGAATTTTTAGAATATGTAAAACACTCTCCATTCTCTGTTACAACCTTATAAAGGGTTTTCCAATAAGGACTTGACAACTTTTTTTCAAAATAAAATGCAGACCATTTGAGATATTTCAAAAACTTTATTATCGGGTTGAAGTACAATCAAAACATTTATGAATGGAACTCGACTTCGTTCATATGGCTACCGCGGGCACGTTTGCAGCGGTCGATTCGTTGGACCCAATTTTCGATGACTCGGCCACATAATTCGGCCGAAACGGCTACTATTTCGCGTTCAATGTTGGCTCTGAGCTCTTCTAATGTTGTCGGCTTGTTGGCATAGACCAATGACTTGACGTAGCCTCAAAGAAAAAAGTCTAGAGGCGTTAAATCGCACGAACGAGGCGGCCAATCGACTGGTCCATTTCTTGAGATAACACGCTCATCAAACTTACTCTTCAATAAATCGATTGTAACGTGTGCTGTGTGGCTTGTGGCACAGTCCTGCTGAAACCACATGTTGTCCAAGTCCATATCTTCCAATTCGGGCCAAAAATAATCGGTAATCATGGTGCGATAACGATTACCATTCACAGTAACGTGACGATCATTATCGTCGACGAAAAAGTATGGCCCTATGACGCCGCCGGCATGCAAACCGCACCAAACAGTTATTTTATGTGGATGAAGTGGTGTTTCATGAAGCACGTGTGGATTTTCACCCGACCAATAACGCATATTTTGCTTATTGACGAACCCATTGAGCCAAAAATGAGTTTCGTCACTGAAAATGATTTTGCGATGAAATTGATCATGTTGACGCATCTTTTCCAGAGCCCAATCGGAGAACGTACGTCGCTTCAAATGGTCCATCGGCTTCAATTCTTGAGTCAGCTTGATCTTGTATGGATGTAAACCAAGATCCTTACGCAAAATTCGCCATAAAGTGGTCTGGGCGATGCCTAACTCTTGAGAATGCCGTGGAATTGACTGATTTGGATCACTTGCTACGGACGTTTCAACGGCAGCGATATTTTCGACACTTCGACCAACCCGTTGTCTCACTGGCACGGCAATATCACACAACGAATATGTAGACTCAAATTTTTGCACTAAACTTGTTACTGCCTGTCTACTAGGGCGAGAATTACGACCGAAAATCGGAGTTAACGCTCTTAAAGTAGCGGTCATCGACTCCGAATTTCTGTAGTAAATTTTTATAATTTGTAGACGTTGTTCGTTCGTGTACTTTACCATGATGAAAATGTTAAGTTTACTGAATAAATTGACAGTGACAGTTCGATGATTAGTGAAAGGGTGCGTTCACAAATTGAATTAAAAGTTGTCTAGTCCCTATTGGAAAACCCTTTATTAACATACCTTCCTAGACATATCATCATTAGTTGTTCTGAATGAATATGGACAGAGGCAAAGATTTAGCATTGTACATTGTTTTAAAAAGCACGATGGAATATTAGGAATTATACTTTTGTAACAAATAAACGCTACAGTAGATATAAAAAATAAAATTTACAAAAATTTCAACAATAAAAATTGGTTCAAGAGAAAGAAAAGTTCTACATGTACCAGTAGATAGAATAGTCCTTATTACCCATTAAGAAATCATACCAGGAGTACAAAAATATCATCACTGCTCAAGATTCTTGGAAAAAACATCTAGAATGTCAAGTTAAATAAAAAAATCTATCTTAAAAGTTAGTTCGGATAATAAAAGAAGTAATAGCCTAAAAATATTACGTTTATACCACCGATGAAATATATCGAGAAATGTGTAGGCAATAAATACTACATTTTAACAATAATGGTCTAAGAATATATCACCGCATATGTAGAATTAAAGTAATATAAGATCCAGAAGAGAAGATAGAAATTATCGTGCAACATCACGAAGGTAAAACAGACTATTAGGGAGGAATAAATTAAATTCTCAAGTCGGTAAGTAGACGTTATTAATGGCCACAAATGAAGATAGACATCACGAACTACATATATAAAATATGCGAAATTTGTCAAATAATAATAAACACGAGGGAAGATCACCTAAAATACCTTTCTAACTTATAGAAAAACTGGATAAACCGTTCAATAAGGTACATACACTTTCTAACAATATTCGATGCCTTTAATAAACATACGTAAGCGTATTCAATCGATGCAAAAATTGCATTTGAATTTATAGACAAGGTAATCGAAGCTTTGGTATACACGGAGCGCCTGGAGAAATAGTCATTGATAAAGGTTTAGAGTTTACTTACTTAAAGTAACTCCTTAAACTTCATAAAGTAAAAATACATCACACCACTCCTCAAAATCCTAATTCAAATTCCTTATTAGAACATATCTGTATCCTAAAAAAACAGAAAACGTTACATTGTAAAATTCAATTAATGAAATTAGCTGTATTAGCATAGAATTTTACAAATCATTCCGCCAGGAGAATAATACCATTCAAATTAGTTTATGCACACACCAACATAAGAGAACCTATGATGATATCTACTTTCGAGATCACTAAGAAAGAATCAAACAACGCAACAAGACAACAAAAGAACAATCAACAAAAAGAATGAACGACAAAAATCAGAAGAACTAAAAACTGTTCAAAAAGTATATTTAAAACCCTCGAAATATTGTACATAAAAAACGAGCGAGGATATTGGAACCATCTAGAGTTATCGAAATATCAGAAAATGGTATTGTAAAAGTAAAAATTTCGAAGAACAAGATCCTCAAATGTGATCTTAATTCATAAAATTGGATTTTGTTCCAGAATTTTCAGCGGGATAAGATTAGCCGATATCGAAAAAGTCGAAAATCAAATGTGATTACTTCCATTACTACCATAGGTATAACATACAATATAGAAGACCGATATGAATTCGTTATTCGCAAAGATTATTTTCAATCAAATAAACTTTGGCATATTTATTAATAACAAAGGGAAAACATACTAATTAAAAGTGTTTCGGATGAAATATTAAAAAGAATAAATTAAAATACCTGCGAGAAATGAAAAAAGAAAACGTCCAAGAATTACTAAATACTATTCAACATCACGAACCAAAAGATAATAGGAGGTGTCACGTCATGGTAACATAGATGAAGAATATGGAAGAAAATTTGAGCAATAGATTCAAAATTACAAAGCAACAAAAAAAAACATGAAAACCATATTTAAACAATTAAAACTATTAGAAAATGCCACCACCCAATCTGAAGAAGACGCCAGAACTCTCCTAATGAGAAACCATTAATCAATCACATGGAAACAAACCATGTTATGCAAGACGAGGTAGGAATACTTTATTACCAAACTTTTCTGGATGCAATGAAGTAAGAAATAGACGAAATAATCATAGCTCTGACTGGGAAGAACAAAATACTATATTCTATGGTAATCAGTTCATAGTTATTATTACGTAATATATTATCAATACATTTAATATAGTAAATTTCCATTTAATGTGTTAGTAGAAAATATTTATCAAATAGAATCATTGATTAAGGTTTATCAAACAAAAACTGACTTTATATTTATTTTAACAGTGCTAGTTTGTAAAAAAATTGTATTAATACTGTCGCTTAAATGCATTACTAATATATGTAGTAAATATTAATTATAAACAAATGTAGATCTTAAAGAAAGTATATCCATAATTTCTCACAAAGTTTGCAAGCAATTGGTCAAAAATACTTATTTATGCGATCAAGAGGTAAAACCTTATGAAATTCATATTTTACAATTCGACAATAATACAGGCCTGTAATGCAAAAATTGTTTAAAATAGAATCAATGATTTTTATAACTTCTTGTACGCTGATTACGGAAGAAATAATAAAGAAATTCCATCACGCACAGTTTAGTAACAAATTTCACTTGAAATTATCGACAACTAGGCATTTTAGGCAAGTAAGCATTACAGTGTTTAATCTTAGTAATTAAAATTAGGCTTAGATTGGCCGTGGGAAATATTAACTTAGTCGGGTGGCAACATTGAGTAGCTGTCAAACCTTTATTCGATCCCTAGCGATCTTACAGCAGAAGAAACACAAAACAGATTTGACGGTAAGCGAAAACGTTACTACAAGGACTATTAAACAAGATCATTTGGTTTTACTAATTTTGTGTTGTGTTATTTTTATGAAACATGTTTGGTCACTTATGATTTTAATAAAATGTAAAATAAAATACACATTTCATAATTTTTTGTATTTGGCTTGCTATTCCTAAAATACATTTGTTTTTCTGAAAAAACCCTACGGTTTTCGTTTCTGAATACAGCACTGAAAAACCCACAAACAATAAACTAAAGCTAAACTAATTTTTAAAAAATATTTCTTTGCATGCTTGAGTAATTACAAAAATTGTGTTTATGAATCTTTAATAATAGATAAGACAGAAATTAGAAAATTGGAAACTAATGCCAAATACTACTTAGTCCTAAATAAAATAAATTAAGTCAAATTTGTAACCAAGAAAAGGATACCAAACTTATGAGACACTTATTAAGAATACGAAAAATTGTATGTTTTCTATTAAAAGCCAAATTATGAAATTACAAGACATACAAATACGGAAGTTATAATTACTGAATATAATATGGAGCACGACCAAATACCTACTATAAATATTTCGCATCCCAGTTTATATAATATATCAAATAAACTTGAAGGTAAACTAAATTATTAGATTCAATAACGTTTACTCAAAAACAAAATCAAATTATTAATAGTTAATACTCATTTCTGATATTAATTGCAATCATATTCATTGTCATTTTTGGAAACCTATTATAGAAATATTTAAACAGGTAAAAACAAGAAGGCCCAAAAATCCAATGGACACACAGCAGGTTTAACTGCCACAGTAATTTTTATTCTAGAGCACTCCAGTAGATGTACCCTTTTTATATAAAATATAATTTGATGTAAAAAGAGAATAAATCAATCCAGTACATTTGTAATTCATTGGTAATACCGTAAGTTATGTGTAATTATGTATGTGTTTCTTTGTTTTATATATATATATATATATATATATATATATATATATATTTAAAATGGTGCTTATCTATTTTTAAATTCCTGTATTACTATTAAATCGAATTGCGACTTTATTTGTACATATATATTTTTTCAATAGCTTATTTATTTTTCTTTACTCTATCTCAAGGGTTTGAGTTGTGTACCAGTTTGACGAAGCATGAATTGAGATAAACATACGAATGTGGTCCCAGAAGTATCCGACCCAACAAAGAAAACACAAGAATTTTGGAAGGAAATATATTTAGCTTTCAGCATAATCTCCTTTCAGCTCTATACACTTTTCCCAACGATGTTCAATACGTTCGATACCCTTTTTATATATAATAAGAACTGTCTTGCTACTCAAAACATTAACTGCCGACATCACTTCTTCATCGTTGGAAAATCTTTGACTGCTGAGCCATTTTTTCAAGCTTGGGAACAGAAAATAATCCGAGGAGGCTAAATCTGGCGAATAGGGAGCATGAGGTAGCAACTCAAACTTTAATTCATTAATTCTGGCCATGGCAATTGGATTTGTGAGCTGGTGCCTTGTCTTTATGAAACAACACTTTCTGCTTAGCCAAATCCAGCCGTTTTTGCTTGATTTCTTCGCCCAAACGCTGCAATAAGTTCGCATAATACTCGTCGTTGATAGTTTTTCCTTTTTCAAGATAGTCAATGAAAATTATTCCACGCGCTTCAAAAAAAACTGATGCCATGCGCTTGCCTGCAGATGAAAGGGTCTTCACCTTCTTTAAAGCCGGTTCTCCCTTTTGAGTCCATTGTTTTGATTGTTCTTTTGTCTCGGGTGTGAAGTGATGGACCAATTTTTCATCCATGATTATGAAACGGTGCAAAAATTCTCCCTTGCTGCTGTGAAACTTCGCTGAACACTCAGTAAACATTTTACATTTAAAAAGGAATTCAAATCGATTTTATCTATTATAACATTTAATTTTGGTCAATTTTATATTAATCTATTTAAATAAGTAGAATTTTTCGGTACCTTATTCCACTTATAAATAAAGAAATGTTCAACGTTCCATGTTCAATTAGCCTCTTCTTTGACCTTCTTTATCCTTTTAATTCTAGATATCATTCTAAGCATAATTTTTCCATATTGATTAGTACAAGTTGTATTGTACATTCACATTAACTATTTAATGTTTATACACTCACAATCAATTTTTGTGTTTTCTCACATTTAATAATCGTTTATTAACTTTATTTAATAACACTTTTTTATTAATATAATTGTCATAGAATAAATAATATCGTTATTGTTATTATTTTTTAAGCATTGTAATTTTATATATTTTTTCATAGCTGCTTACTTTTAACGTATATCAACTGTTTTTATTTTAGGTACTCAATACGTGTTTACTGGGTAATTGAATTGGAATTCTTAAGTTTTAAATCCAGGTCTTATTTATAACATCTACTTAGAATTTTTTTCAGACCAATACGACTTTTCATAATAAGCAAGAGCGATCATCTCTTCTTTTCTTTATAAATGGTTTGTAACTTAAATTTATTACAAATCATTGAATTCTTTTTATATTTGATTTCTTTTATATTTAGAAAATATACAATCTCACAATTAAATATTTCAAATTGTAAATATATAACCTCACTTGTTTCCATTATAAATCTTACTTTTCGTATTGATATTTATAATAATATTACCTCCTCCTTCGCGAATGGCGACAGTTATGTGAATGTATGAGACAATTTATTACCTCCTTTGTATTAATAAATAATAATAGAGAATATATTTGTTGCACGTGATGCTTAGATTAATTTATTACGAGCACGTGTTCGGCTAGCTGAACGGGCTATAATAAATGCAAATAAAAAAAAGAAAGTAATGTAATTGAATGTAATGTAAGGAGTTAATAATTAGTAGTTGTGTACAATGAGCATCAAAAGTCTAGGACTTGTGCTAAGCTGAAAGACAGATTATTAATGGAAATAAAACAAGAGGGTTGCCTTTAAAATTTTATTCACTAAGTTAAATTAACTCTTGAGGCTTGAGTATATTAAACAAAGATAATTAATAAGACCGAGAGCAACGAATAAAATATGATAAACGTAATAGCAAGGCTGTAATAAAAGGTAAGTCTGGATGTATAAAAGCTGTTAATAAAATATAAAAAGGATTATATTAAAATGTGTATCGAACGATACGTGAGTTACTTGCGTGTTTGCGTGTGTATATCCTGGGTCAGGATGCTGTGTATATTCCGCTGATGCGAATTAAACACGTGATCACAAAAAGCGCGAATAACTGTTCGCGGCACAAATACGTGGAGGAGTGCGTGTAGCCTGGATGGGGGCAGAAGGCGGAGAGGGCTGTTCTCTCACAAGCTGTGTCTTTTTAAGGAAACGACCCCATAAACAAAGGGGATCATGTTTGAATCAACCAATAGCAAACAAGAAGAGGCCCGCTAGAAACTGGGGCGCAAACAAATTAGCATACATTAAAATTGTGATCTCAATTTCAATATAAGTATTAAGTAAAAGTGGAGGTGTATGGCCGATTCTGGCACCACCGCCACCACCGGTAGTGACGTCATCGGCTAGGTGATGACATCATCTCGCATGACATCACTGGTGACGTCACATGACATCACCCCCCCCCCGTGATGATGTTCGGTCAAAAAGTTTCAATAACAAGATGGCGATCCCATGTTTAAAGGGCCTTAAATTTTCAAAAACAAGATGGCAATAAACTTGATGACTGTATGACGATATTCCACACTGTATATGTAATTTTATACTAAAAATGGCGAACCCAATATACGGAGTTTGATCAAAAAGTTGTTAAAATAAATATACGAAATGCGGTCAAAAAGTTTCAATAACAATATGGCAGCTTAAAAGGGCCTTAAATTTTCAAAAACAAAATGGCACACAAATTTTCAAATCAAGATGGCGACAATAAACTTGACTGTATGATAATATTCCAGACTGTATATTTAATTTTATACTAAAAATGATGAACCCAATATACGGAGTTTGATCAAAAAGCTGTTAAAATAAATATACGAGGTGCGGTAGACAGACAGGCAGGTAGACACTGTATATTTAATTTTATACTAAAAATGGTGAACGCAATATGACAAGAAGCAAAAAGAAAGTAATTTACTTACCTAGGAGAACGCAGATTCACGAAACTCAACACTTTGAATTAACTTGGAGAATCAAGACTCACGATACGTATACCCCGAAGGCACTGGAGATACTAAAGCATATTAAATGCAAACAGCCTACTTATTTTGCTCCCTCTCCCATCCCCCTCTGTCTACATCACGATGTACGGGATTTGAAATCAATATACGGGGTGCGATCAAAAAGTTTCAATTACAAGATGGTGGCAATAAACTTGTATGATAATATTCCATACTGTATATTTAATTTCATACTGAAAGTGGCGAACTTAGTGTACATGACGACACAATATACGAGGTTTGAACAATAAGCTGTTAGAATAAATATACAAGACAGGTAGACCTGTGTACCTGTATCTTAGACAGACAGACCTCTATACTCTAGAACTATTACGTAGTATTGTGATAATATTGCATCATAATTCATGATATATCACGATTGAACGTGTTGAAACCTCTTGGAAAGTTTAAAATCGTATCCTGTACATGTTATTTGTGTATTCTAGAATTATTACGTAATATTGTGAAATAATTATTTTTAAAACTGTATTTGATCAATAAGGTTGATATATAACCCCTTTTCCACAATTAACTATTTGTAAAATTCTGTATACGCATTTCGACAACTAAGTTGTCATCATCAGCAGATAATTTCAAAGTGCGATCCGCACCGATGAAAACCAAGATGTGCACATCTTGGTTTGGCGGATCGCGTACGGAGTTTATTTTTCGTACAATTTTTTCGCCGTGTTTTACCAGGTGCGACACTTTGAAATTATCTGCTGATGATGACAACTTAGTTGTCGAAATGCGTATACAGAATTTTTTGTATGACACTGAAACAGTTTCAGTGCAGTAGTAATTGTGGAAAACCCAGGCAGGTTATAATACAAATAATTGTGGAAAAGGGGTTATATATCAACCTTATTGATCAAGTCAATCAACCACAGGCTCCATCAAATTCAACTTAAAACTGTATCTTAAACCCTATTGCATACAACTAAAATAAAAGAAGTAAGTAGAGAAAATCTTATTTTATTAAGCATATTTATATACATAATATAAAGTTAAAAGTAAACTATATTTTTTAAATTAACAAGCTCGCCTCATTACTTCTTCATCGAAATGTAAAGTATTGTAATGTAGGTATAAAATTTCATACATATACAAAGCATTTAAAGAAGTAATATTATAAGCTAATAATGTCTTTGTATTGCTGTGTATTACATCAGGCATATGAACACAAGCCCACAACGTCGAATTACAGAATTCAACAAAATCCGTACTGTATATATAGATAATAGATAATTTTTGATGTAATAATTTCATCAAGTCGAATATGTTGTTGTATGTGTCTTGAGATAAAACAATTTGTTGATCACGACTCACCCGATGTCTTTATACGTACTACATTCCATCTCATGATTCCTCAGTTTTGCAAAATTCATCCCACTCATCTGTTGTGAAGAAGATGCAGGCATTCGATGAACGAATTTGAATGATGGGATCAAAACCAGCAGCAGTACTTGGACCTACGACTATCCATTTAGTAAATAAGTAGATTGACCGACCAGTTGTTTTTCTTTAACGATCGCTTTTTCATTCATTTTTAAGGCATTGCCAATGAATTCGTGGTAATTGTTGTTAGCAATATCATTATTAACTGCAACAAGGAAAAAAATTAATAAAAACAAAACTAAATTGAAAAATAAATATACCATATGTCATTGTCACAACTTTAAAACACGAATAATAATTTAAAACTAAATGCGTTCAAACCTACGTCTATTTATAAATAAAGATTTCCTCGTGGTGGGGAAGGTATTCTCAGCGCAGGCGCTCACGAGGCTATAGAAATAAAAAATAATTACTAATGTTAATTTATGTACAGAAATCAATAACTACTTGCTCGACACGCCATCCTCCTATTCATCGATGTTTAGATGACTCCAAGCTAATGTATGTATCCCATCCCCATTAAAACCGTGTCTTTACCTATTGCATACAACTAAAATAAAAGAAGTAGACAAAATCTTCTTTTATTAAGCATATTTATATACGTAATATAAAATTAAAAGTAAACTAATAATATATTTTTATACTACATTTGTTTTGTGAAATAATGTTATATAAAATTTTAATATTTCCTTCTCTACAAACACTATTTGACTCTTTGTGATAAGAACATGTATTATTACTCTTATTAACTTTTGGCGCGTTATTAACACATTCCAATTTTATAATGTCCATATCTACAACAGTTTTAGTTTGGTATCCACCACACAACAACCCCCAATTGGATTACAATGAAGATACCACAATCATTGAGCAAGCGTATGTTATATATGGATTTCAAAATAATTTGTAAAATATAAGAAAAATTAAATATGTAAAATAAAAAATATATTGTTACTATATCGTCAACATGTATTGTATATGTATATAAATTAATGTAATTTCAGCATTCTTTTACTCTTGCGTTCGACATCGTACATTTTCCCGTGTTTTGTATTTATCAGCATTTTTTACTCTTGTCTAACACCTTTTAACTACAATATATGAAGTTTGCTCAAAAAGCTGTTAAAATAAATATACGAAATTGTAAAAGTAATGTATGTACATTATACAAGTTAATTCTATATTATTTTAAAAATAATACTCTCCACACTTTGTAACTGTTCAGAACATAAAAATGATAAATAATTATACTCTCATCATTTTTATTCTTGCTTATACCTGCATCATTAAGGTTATTCTCTCTAGTGCAAAGTTTCAAGGTTAAAGTGTCTTTTGTTTTAATAAAAAAAATTATTTAATGACTTTAACAGTTTCATGTCCATGGCAACAACGGTAAAGTATTTATGTTTAGCAGCATTTTTTACTCTTGCTTAACACTTTTGCGTTTTAATAAAAAAAATTATGAATTAAATTGTGTGTTTTCAATTTAAACTTATCATTTTTATTCTTGCTTATTACTACGTTATTAAGGTTATTCGCTCTAGTTCAAAGTTTCAAGGCCAAAGTGTCGCTTTAATAAAAAAAATTTGTTGATGATGTTACCACTTTCACAGTCATAGCAACAACAAGTTTCAAGACCAAACTGACGACGGCGTCTTATATTTTAATAAAAATAGTTTGCTTGATAATAAATTCGTTGAGCTCGCACATTCTCAATTACTTTTGTCTGATAAGAAGGAACGAATATATATAGTTTTAATTTTTTTTAATGAGACTTTAGAATACAATAACTAAAACAGTGATATATACATTTAATTATTACATGTACATGTATATGTCTACAATATTAATCTTATATCAAATCATCCTTATCTAACCAGCTATTATGACTCTTATCTAATTCTAGAAATTTAACATATATTTTTCGGCCTTTAGATTGAATTATTTTCTCGATTAAGTATACATCCTCGTTTCTTGTTCTCTGTAACTCGGGTTCATAGAAGCTACCTAGTATTGGCTCACCTTGCATGTCTTTTAACAAATACATATGTTGCGGGATTGATAATGTTGACTTTAGCAATTTTAAATAATTCAGTAGACCAGTTGGGTGTATATCCTTTGCTAAATAACGATTAATATTTACTGATACGCACAATGTCACCAACATTAAACTTATTTTGTCCTTTTATTTTAATATTATTTTACACACCAGACAATAGTTCTTTTTCATTTTCTAATGTGATATTATATAGCTTTTTGTTCGTACTTTGATGCGTCGTTTTATTATATTGATCTGTAATGGTGGGAAGAACGTTAAGCCAGTATTGTTTACTTGTGCAATTTTAAATAATTCAGTAGACCAGTTGGGTGTGCATCCTTTGCTAAATAACGATTTATATTTACTGATACGTATAATGTCACCAACATTAACCTTATTTTGTACATTTACTTTAATATTATTGTACACACTAGGTAATACTTCTCTTTCATTTTCTAATGTAGTATTATATGGCTTTTTGTTAGTACTTCGATGCGTCGTTTTATTACATTGATCTGCAATGGCGGGAAGAACGTTAAGCCATTTATATTTACCAATCAAACTGATATGTTTATATAATTTATTTTTTATTGTGCGAATTACTCGCTCAGCGATTGCGGCTTTTTCGTGTTGTATATAGAATAATGATTTATTTCATACAACTGCATTAGTTTATTAAAATGCGTGTTGTAAAACTCTTTTCTGGCATTCGTTTGTAGATTTTTAGGATGTCATGGACCTTTCAGAATTTTTTCCATGGCGTTCTGAACAGTCAAACCAGTTTTACTTTTTATTGTTTCCATCCCTAGGTATTCAGAAAATCAGTCTATAACGGCGAGTACGTATTTAAAGCCGCTATTCTCTTTAGAATATGGCCAAAATTCCATCAAATCGGCTTGCCATAAATCATCGAAGTCTTTAATAATAATAGGACGTCTTGGAAAGTGCTTTCTCACCCGCCGATGCAGCTCATCAACAACGCCTTGTTTACTCATTGTACACTAACGAAATTGCATACATCTGTAACCGTTTTGTGCAATAAGTTTCATTCTACTTTTTTTTTAAAAACATCTTGTTTTGTGTCTGTATTATTATAATTTTATCAATTCTATTGGCTATTTCGCTTTTAAAAAAATCCCGTCTCTTCATACAATGTAAAAAGTTCTCATCAAATTTTTATAGTTAAAAGAACTTTTCTAGACCTTTTAAGAAAAACAAACGCAAAGATTAATATGAAACTTGAGCTTATTATTCAAATTCATTAAAAAACAAGATTTTTCGTTTATAAACTTATGCGGTTTTAATAGAATTAAAGACTCGAAATGATTTTCTGTAATATGTAATATGTAATTCATATCTTGCGGCTTAATTTAAATATGACATGCATAGAAGGGTAAAGAAAAATACAATAAACATTTCATGCTATTTATTATCTAAAAAAAAAGAAAAATAAATAAATTTTTTTGGAATGTATAGATATGGAAAAACTCACCAAGGCCCGCAAAATTTCATAACAAAAAAATATAATATCGATGCATTGTATTTTGTTCGTCTAGGACCTCTAAGGTCCAAAAAGCGTTCACGTTTTGCTCAGGAGCCTCATCAGCACCCAAAAAAACCACGAATAATCCTCGCTAAAAGGAAATAACAAAAAATTAATTTCGAAATATGAAAAATTATTAAAAACTCACAAAAACTTGAGGTAGAAAGCCTCTGACTATATTATAAATAATTTCTGGATCTGAAAAAAAGAAAACATATTAAAATCATCAAAATAATCCTATACTACCCATTGTTTGCATAATAGTAATTGTGTTTTCCTTTCGTCATTTTTAATATAGAATTAAATATACAGTCTGAAATATTAAAATATATTACCAGATAGTATGCAGTTAGTGATATAAAAGTTTATTGCTATTGAAAAAACACACGCGTACATTTTAGCGCGTAACCCAACAAATTCACTCATTACCCTACCTGAATTTTCATCTCTAAAAAAACCAAGAACAACTTTGTTTTGGAGTGGTAACATATGTTGTATACGATGTCGGCCGAAAAGTTTGTAGTATCGAATTTAGAGAGATTTAGCTTCATGTCACAATATATATCATCGGTAGAAATTTTTAAAATAAAACTATTGGTATCCATATAACATAGTTTTACCTTGTCAGCATACATGCGTTTTAAATAATCATAATAAAAATCGTACATTCATAATTTTGAGAGTTCCAAAACGGAGAAACCTATGTATATAGGCTTGTCACATATAACTTTAAGTTTCTCCATCTGGATAGCAACAATGTTTTCGGAAAAATACTAATGTTTTTAAAATTCAATTTAGCTATTAAACTGGAAGCGCCCCTTCTTTTACCTACATCTTCCCAACAGTTTTACCAAAGACTGAGTTAGTGTTTAAACTCTAAAACGCGATGAATTCTAGTAATTTTGAGACCATTATTCACGGCATGTTTTAAATTTCTATAATGCGCAACACATTTCGATTTATTGTGTAAGCTTGCAGTTAATTTCTTATCAGGAAATTTAGACGTCGGAGGCTTAATGCTCTCGGGAAGAAAAGGTAAATCATTATGGTTACCGTGTAAGACTTCTGGACACTCAATATCTACCTAAGAGAAGTAACCAACATCTGAATCATACGCGATCCTTAAAATATTTAAATTTTCAATTTCAACATTTGATAGCCACCATAAAGCAAATATTGGCACATGGCGTAACCGTATAAATTATTAGCATCCCAGTAAACTAAATACGAATTTGGAGAACTCGCATCATATGTATTTAAATATTTATTATTAGCTGCCGCATATCTTAAAGTTGCTTGTGTTAACCCACCCCTTATACTTCTTTTAATTAAATGATGCATATCAATATCGGTGAGTAACTCCAATTCAATTTTGGTATATTTCAACATGGCACTCCAAAACAGACCAGGTGATGTGTAATATTGAGCGGGAACCAAACCGTATGCTTTATGGCAAATTTTACGGAAATTTTCGAAAATATCTGATAACAACATAATATTCACATTAAAATTTTTAGGATAATTAAAGTTTTTCTAGAACACTTCAAAATTATTCAGTACTTTAATAAAAAATTCTACCCGTCCTCATTAAATATATTAACTTTAAATGTTCTTATTAAATGTTTGTGGTTAAACGAATTTTTTTATAGAACGTTTCAAAAAGACACGCCCAAAGCTATTAAACTCATTACTCAAATTCAGCAAGATTTTTAACGTATACTCTTATCGACATAGCTGGTTTTAATATATGTTTTTTCTAATAAAGTAATGTCTTGTTTAATTAAGCGTTATATATTAATTGAAATAAAATCATATTAAGTAGGGTAAAGAAAACTACAATAAACAGTTTTCGCTATTTGTTGTCTAAGACTTGAAAAATAAATAAATTTCTTTAAAATGTATAGATATAAAAAACTCACTATGGTTTATAATAATTCACAATAAATAATGTATGTTTCACACTAGCGCGGAACACATGGGGGCGACTTTCCAAATCCAGCACAACAAGCTAAAATACCAGAGCCTCCGGTGCAGGATCTGGGGCGGGTCCTGACCTTCAAAGACCACTAATGGCCCTCGCTAAAAATTAAATAAAATAAAAAATTAATTTAAAAATATAAAAATTTTGAACTTACAGTCTTCAGGGAGAAATTGACTAATAATGCCATAAATAGTTGTGTAGTCTAAAAAACAAAAAAATACAACTGTATATTAAAATGATTTTATATGCTACAAAACAGTAATTACGCTAGACAGAATAACGAGTTTATATACATTTCACCACTATCCGCATAGTTTTCCTTTTTCTTTCATGTTACGTCCTTTTTGAGATGAAGATATGCAAATAAGCACTTTCGAAGGAAAAAATGTTATCTTGTTATCAAGTATACAAATTTCTAAAAATTACTATACAAATATTAATATTTTCACCAATTGTTTGAATCAATATTGTTTTACTAGAGCATTTATAGATTTAATTCACCTACACTCAATAACTTATTGCTAAATTCGTAATATGTTGTTTTTAAAAAATATATAAAATTAAAAACCTCTCCCATATTTATTTCAAAAATTGTTGAATATATGTAAATAATTCGTTTTTAATAGAAAAACTGCAGCAAAGTGGTCTCAAAAAATTTTATTAGTTTTTCATCGTTCTCATATGTTTAAGCAAATATTTTCAAAAAGTCTAAGAACTGCATGACAAGAATTTATTTAATTAACCGAGGTTTTCATTCACCTGATTTTTTATATAAATAAATTAGCAAATGAATCGCATTATTTCAACATTAAAATGTAAAGTATTGTGATGTAGGTATAAAATTTCATACATATAAAAATATTATTATCTTGTAATATTACTTCTTTAAGTCTTTCTAACACTCGAAATTCGTGGAGCACCATATCTGTACCCACATAATCATATATCGCTGCACGCTGCACTATTTTTGTCTCCGTATGCATCACATAATATAGGTGATCTTTTTTTTCCAATAAGGAGCCATTAAATCTAATGTAGCCAATATTCCTAGCTTTTTTTAAGATGAAGGACATATTCGATACTTTCATTTTTAATATGCATTTCGATGCTAAAAATTGCCTTCGGAAGTGCAATGGGGGCTCATCTGCTTCAATCTGCAAAGCATTGATGAGCGTGGATCTCATAGCCCCTACACATATACGAAGAGCTTTGTTTTGCAGAATGTCCAGCCTCCTTAGATTTTGTTTGGAAGTTGCGGAGTATAGTGTACATCCGTAATCCTACACTGACCTTATACGTGCCTTATAAATACTCATTGAGGTGTGAAAGTCTGAACTCCATCTGACTTTCGCGATTACTCGCAAGATATTCAAAGCTTTTTCACATTTGTCTACTATATAGTTTATATGATTCGTCCATTTCAATTTATTGTCAGACCCAAATACTTAATATTCTTAGGTATTGGAAATGTATTATCATCAATTTTTATCCTGCATGTTGATAATGTTCTGGATCGTGAGAAGAACATTACATGTGTTTTGTTCTGCGAAAGCTCCAGTGCATTGTTATACAACCAGCTTTTAATTTTTTTTAATGTGACGGAGAGATCTTTTGTGAGCTGTTCTACGTTCTCGTGGGTCTTATATATACAAATATCATCTGCATATTGTTTAATGTTAATTTCAGAACCAAGTTCATAATGGAAGTCACGAGTATAAATATTGAACAATATCGGGCTTAGACTAGATCCTTCTAATAATCCATGCGACAATAATCTAGGACCTATCTTTTCGTTTTTGTTTTGATTTAACAAAAAGTTTTAAGTTGCGAAAGAGATCCATTATGTTCCGAGAATCTTGTGTAGGTATGCCGATATTGTTCATTTTTTCTTCTAAAATATTCAAGTCTACACAACTATAGGAATTTTTAATATCTAAGAATATACCTTCAACTGTCGCTTTGTCTGTGAGGGCTATTTGTATATCTGTAACGAGTTCCGTTAAGGCATCAATTGTACCCTTAGATTTTCTAGAAGCGAATTAATGAGTTGGTAAAACATTATTCTCCAACCACCAATCGAGCCTACCTTTAATAATGCGCTCGTAAATCTTTTTTATGCATGACATAAGTGCTATCGGCCGATAAGAATCAACTGAATTTGGATTTTTACCCGGTTTTAGAATTGGCACTATTACCACTTCGTTAAGCATATCAACTTTTTCATTTTTTAGCCACATGCAATTAAAGGCTGCAAGTAAGTTTTCTTTGTGACTACTCGGTAAATAATTTAATAATGTATAACAGATGTCGTTAAAACCTGGAGCAGTATCATTTACGTTGTTTAGAATAATATTCATTTCATTTAAACTGAACGCTTCTGAAATAAGATGCTTGTTGCTTGTACAGTTGTTGATTTTATTGTCTGCAGGAGAGGCAAAATAAGGTGTTAAGTTATTCAGAAAAGTTTTCGCATGGTTATCTGAAAGTTTACTAAGTCTAGCAGATGTTTGATTAAATTTTCTAATTGTATTCCGAACTTGTGAATTTGGAATATCTTTTTAGTTAAACAACGCTATTTTATTTTGATCAATGTTTCATCTACGTGTCGGATTTATTGTGTCGTTGTTGTTATTTTTATACATTAAAGTCATAGCAATGGGAAACTGATCTGATGTATAAGTATCGTCTAATACTCGCCATTGTATTCTTTGTGCTAAATTATGAGTGCATAAAGTTAAGTCGAGAGCAGATGGACCATGATCTGGACGGGAGATTCTAGTAGGTGATTCGTCATTTAAATAGATGCAATCAGTTATATCTATTGCTTTCAAAAGAATGTTGCCAGCATTGTCGAACCGAAGGTAGTACGGTGAGCGTTAAAATCGCCGCATACCATAAATGGTGGTGTCATTTGTGAAAATAAATCAACATATTCCTCGCTCGAAATGTGAGTTTGACTGGTTCGATAAGTAGAAAAAATGCAAAGTTGAAATTGTTTTAATTTAATTCCACAATACATGAAGTTATCATTAATTTTACATTTTAAGTCAAGAATATCATTGTTAATCATTTTTTGAACTAAAATAGCAACTCCAGCATATCCATCTTGGAGATCTCTTCTGATAACGTCATAATTTTTGAATTGATATTCGAATTGTGGTTCGGACCATGTTTCGCAAAGGACAATAATATGAGGTTTATATTCTGCAACAATGCAATCTAAACTACACCTTTTGGCAACAAGTGACTGGGCATTCCATTGAAGAATATTTAAATTATGCATATTTGAATTGACATGTAACAGAGTAAAGAAGAAACTACTGCACGAGAATATACCCAATTAAAGCAACTACAAATTTTTTTTTAATTAGCTGGCTCTGATGTATAGGTTGAGTACTCTTGTGACATGTTAAATTAAAATTCATTATTGTCCAGCCGTAACACTGATTCAGCTGAGGAGCAATGAGTCCTCTTAATTTTTTTAACAAGACGTTTTAATCGTGATCTTAAGGAATTATTTTTAACAGTATGAATGAATTTAATAAGTAATTTAAACACTTGGATCGCGTCTAAATTTAGTGATTCCATGATTCCCATAATATCTTGTTTACCTTTACTTAATATCAGAAGTTTGCAGAAATTATTAAAATCGGCACCCTTTACATTTTCATTTTTACAAAGGTTTTCAATTTCTGAGAGGTCGTAATTTACTGTGATATTCATTTTCAATTTCTTTGTTAAACGTGGCTTCAAAAATTCTTTGTTAGATGTTATAGGATTTACTTCCGCATCAGAATGCCTGCTTGGAGACTGTGATTCATCGCGAGCACCACTGGTCTCCGATTCTTTTGAGCTAGAAGCTGGCCTTTTTGGCGGGACTTTTACTTCAGGGGGGTTAACTTTACTTTCTCCTTCTACATCACTTATCGGGCATTCTGGTGTAACATTATTTATTTTGTAAACTTTTGGTATTTCGTGAACTTCAGCAGTAATAGCCGTTTCGTTTAAATTGTCCTGTTTATTTTCAGAATATTTATTTGCAACGTCTCCCACTTTTTTGCATATAAAGCATTTTATTTCGTCTGCTGTTATAAAAATTCTGAATGAATTAGCTACTGAACTATCGAATCTGGTTTATAGACTTCCGCGCTCGTTGTCCATGGTTACTTCATCTTCCAGGTTGGAACTCTGCTGCCGACGTTTTGCCTTCACTTCCATGAGACGTACAGGATATACATAGATATGCAGAATTGCCAGGCGTTGTGTGGGGGGTAATCGTCATTAGTAGAGAGACTCAGCTGATTCTCGAGCGTTCTCATTGAATTCGACCACAATGAATGTTGGAACGGCCAAAGTCAATGAGGAGGAATAGAATCGGATGTGCGCGAGGAGATTTTAATGTCAGACACGTTTCAATATTGCACTTGACATTGAGGAGGTTCTAGAATCGAGTGAGCTAAGTAGGTTCAAAAATGTAATTGCGTGTGTGAATATTTAATATAATGGCAGAGTTATGGAATTATAGTCAGTATTGTGTTATTATGAAGAGAGAGGGCAAAATGATGATTGTTTTCAATACCATTGAAGAAGGTAATTTCACCAATGAAGTTGAAAATTATTAAGTGGATCCTGGTGTAAAAGCTTTTCACTCAAATGACTCAGATGAATGATTGGAGTAGATATGTGTGTAGAGAAAATTGTACGAGAACGATTATGGAATGCACCTTCAGTAGGAGAAAAGACATTGTTTTTGAATAAGTCATTCGAAGTGGGCATGTTTAGTTGATTTTGGCTTTGAATCTATGATGAAAATTGTAGGTATAAAAAAGCAATATGTGTTTTTTAATGTTGAAGAGTAGAATCGATTTTTATTAGAGAGTACGAAGTTGGAAAAAATAATTTGGATATTGCAATGGTGCTTTTCCAGTTATTAATACTTAGTTTCAATTTGCAAATGTCTAGTGAATGTTTTAATGGATCGACTGCAATACTGAAACTAGAAAAAGGTGGAGATTTTTTATATTTAGCGTATGAAGGTTTGTTGGAATTGTGACGTTTAAAAGATGTGGAATCTCGATTAGCACTTTTAACAAATATAACATATTGTAAATTTTATAAGGAATTGTGGAATGATTAGTTAAAATTGAAAGAGATATAAATATGTATATACAAAAAAAAATTAATGGAGTGATTCTGAGTATGTTTGCATAACAAAGAAGTTAGTCATATATGGACTGCCGAAAATTTATAATGATGAATTATTGAGGAAAAAATTAATTTAAAATTATGAAGTATATTATATGTATGCGCATATTAATAATAAATTACTATGGAATTTATGCTTAATTCTGCGTTATTAATAGATATAAGAAAGTTATGTATATATATATATATATATATATATATATATATATATATATATATTAAATTAGGGTATGAGGCGTGTATATATTTATTGCTTTTTGGTTGTTATGTGTTATTATATCAGTTGTTGTTTATGAAGATGATTCATTTTTAATAAGATGGGGCCGAGAGAGAAACATAGTAGTTTAATTCGGAAAGGGATATAGGAAGGTAGTGGATTGTTGAATTCTGTAATAAATAGGCTTCCAGTGGAATAGCATATACCAGGATACAGATTTTATTGTCCTGGAATAAAATTAAAAGAACCTCTTGAAAGAGGTGATAAGGGTGTGAATTTTTTGAACGAGTCTTGCAGAGAGCACGATATAACTTATTCTCATTCAAATGATTTATTGGAGCGTCACGTTGCAGACGAGAAATTATATCAAAAGGCTATTGGGCGAAATAAGAGCAAAGACACCGGTTTAGGAGAACGACTAGTTGCTTCATTATTTGCTGTTGCTATGAAAGGAAAAACAAAATTGTGTATGGGTTTAAGGAGCAAGTGTAGAAAAAAAGGATGGTAGTATTAGAAGAGCGTAAACATAAGAGAAGAAGCAAAAGGTGGAATCGATTTTGTGGTGTTATGTCGTTTCTGCAAGCAATGAAGCAAGCATGTAATGCAATAAGACGTATTAGTAAGAAAACGTTTAAGCTGCATATCATAATTTAGTGAAGCCCAGAAGAAAAATATAACCTCCTCCTTCTAGAGCTATTGCAATAAGAAAGGTGGATTTTTGCCTTTAATTCAATTGTTCGCTGCTCTGAGTGCTTTAAGTTCATTAGGTGGAAGTGCTGCAGTTATAGCGAAGGCAGTTAATACTGCTAAAGCAGAGAGACGTCAATTAGATGAAGCAAAACCTCATAGTCTTGCTATAGAGTCTGAAACTGTAGGTAGTGGATTATATTGTATGTGAAATTTTATAAATAGTGTTGTGGTGTATATTTACCAAATAGAATCGGGTTAAAAACTGTTAAATAAATTACTTCAAAAACCTTTAACTGAAAATGATTTATGGAAATATGTTAGGAGGTAGAAAATAGGAAAATTTCGAGGTATGTTAGTAAAGATGCTTTACCAAAAATTATACATAAAAAGGAGAAAGGAATAATACATTTTGATGTGCAATGTTGGAAAAGGGGCTCCTTGGGTACCATATAAAAAAAATAATGATGTAATAAGATATTTTGACAGATATAGAGATTTAAAACCTACGATTGAAGTTAAAAAGTATTTATTCCCAAATGGTAATAGTGTTATAGGATATAATTATAAAAGACATAGTGTAAACTGCGGTCAATTGTATTTATCGTTTTTGAAAGGGTTGATTAACTGAAAATATAGAAGCATTGGAAATAATATTTTTTATATATGAAAGCTATGAATATGTAAAAATGGATCATGATAATAATGGAGGTATGAACGATTTAACATGTGTGTTGTCTGGAAGCGGATCACAGATGGTATGTACATTGAATCCCCCTAAATTATTTAAGTGACAAATATGAAATGTGTATGTTAATTCTGCAGACTTACAATTCAATTCCAAATGTAAGATCACATAATAATATATTTCGTTATAAATCTATAGTAAGTGATCCTTTTGAATGGGTAGATATAATTTTTCCGCGAGGTATTGTGACATACATAATAGAGGAAAATATAATGGCGAGCAATTTCGAATTAATGGAGGCGATTGATTTTTTCTTATATTAAATGGTAATAGTAATACTATGAAAGTTTATATAAAGTCTACGGTGGTAGGCGATTTTTTAGCAGAAAATTCGATAGGTTCGTTGTTTGGTTTCCATTGTAAAGTAATTGATATAAATACTCCGATTTTTAGTGATGAAATTGTTGATATAAATAACATCAATGCTATTGATATTATGTGTAAGGTAGAGGACAGTTCTTATATAAAAGATGAATTGTCTCATATTTTATATCATTTCTATCTAAATGTTCCACCCGGATTTAAAATAATAGAAGTACCGAATGACAAGATTTATATGCCTGTAAATACTAATGTGTTAAGTAATATTATTATTCGAGCTGTCGATTAGGCATGACGTCGAATTGATTTAAGTGGTAAAGGGTTGACATTATATTTACATATTAGAAGAAGGGCAAGAGTTAAAGATAGTGTTTTTAATATAAGGAGAAAGAGTAATATTGTGAATAAATTGTGGAGGAAGATGAGAAAATTTATACGAAGATCAAGAAATAAGTTGGGAGGACGATGGTACATAATCATTTAAGTAATATAAATAGAAAATTTTTGGAGAGTTTGGATTTGAAAGTTCTAGTATAAGATAATCTGAGTAAGAGAAATGTTCTTAATATTTGTTTTATGATTAATAAGTGAAGAGAGGGTCATATTTTAGTATAAGAAGCTTGAGTAAAATTAGTAGTGGGTATTCAACAAACGTAATAATATAAGTGACGGATGTTTTAGATGTATTAAGTAAGGTTCGTGTTGATAATTCTATTATTGAGATGAAATCTCAAAATCATGTACCTTTTGTTCACCAAAATAAGGGAATAATGATAAAATTAGGACTGCATACCTGAAATAGATAAAAACACATATGCGGTGGAGTCGGAATTATTAACTAAAGGAAAATTACGTTTAGCTTAGTGATGGCAGTAAAACAAGTGCTGCAGCGTCTTCAATTCATAATGCTGCAATTTCTATGTTTAGTAATATTAGATATGTAATTAGTGAAATTGAGGTAGATGAAGTAAGGAATGTTGGTAAATTTTCAACTATGAAGGGATACTTTTTTTATGGTCCAAGTTATGTGAATAAATTAGAAAATTATTGCTGGGATTTTCCAACAGGAAAGGCCCCAGTATTGTATGGTAAAGGTAATTTCAGTATTTGTATTTTTATGAAATTTTCGATGGGATACTTTGAGGAATTTAAACATGTACTAAAACGCGTCACAAGAACTATATTGAAACGATGTGCTGATGACAATGACGATATAGTTAATCTTATTACGACTGTAAGTATTAAGTCAATAATTGATTCAATGGTATGGCTAGTGCTACATATTAAAGTAGGTTTAAGTCCAGATTTAGCATTAGCAAAACTGACGACGATAAATACTTTAGTGGAAATGTTTTTAAAGTGCGAGGGATTCGTGAATATCCTGAGACGACAAATTATAGATCAATTAAGACAGCTCCTCATTTAGAGACACCTAGATATTTTATTTTGGGAGAAGGGAAAATAGCATCATAATATGAGTAGGGTTGATGTGATTAATTCGGCTGATATAACAGTTTATTTGAATGGTAAAGGCTATCCTTATGAAAATGTTCGAGTTGATTTTGATGAAAATCGAATAGCTACGAGGATAGTTTGACAAGTAGTGAGAATGACAGTGGCGCTCTAATTGGTAAAACAAATGCACTGTAATTTAGGTTGTCTATTTATATGTTTACATTCCGATATTTAGATAAATCGGTTGATTAGTTTATTTTTGACAGCTAATTGAAAAAGAAGCAACACGTCGTTTTGTTAAAATGGAAAAAGCAGAGTATCGTGCGGTGATTAAATACTACATAAGGATATGAAAGCTACCGAAATAAAAGATGAGTTACGGGAAACATTAGGTGAATCTGCTCCATCATCCGCCACAATAAGTAGATGGGTAAATGAATTTAAACGTGGTAGAACAAGCTGTGTTGATGAAGCGCGCTTTGGAGCACACCAAATCGTGACTTCCAAGGAAATGATTATAAAAATCCATAATATTATGACGCAAGAACGACGACTCAAAGTAAGAGAGATATCAGACATGGTAAACATTTCAACAGAACGCGTACACCACATTTTAACGAAAGCATTAGGCTTTTCCAAGCTTTCGACAAGATGGGTGCCGCGATTGCTTACGACTGATCAAAAGTTCACTCGTTTGTGCATTTCCAATGAGTGTTTGGACCTTTATACGCGGAATCCGGTTGATTTTTGTAGGCGATTTGTTACTTGCGATGAAACTTGGATACACTACAGGTCACCTGAAACTAAATAACAGTCGAAACAATGGTTAGAACGTGGTTCTGCACCTCCAAAGAAAGCGAAAACCACTTTATCGGCAAACAAGGTGACGGAATCAATTTTTTGGGATTCAAAGGGCATTTTGCTCATTGATTACCTTCAGAAAGGTGCCACAATAAACGGACAATATTATGCAGAACTTTTACAAAAATTAAATGTTGAGATTCGTGTTAAACGGCCAGGAATGGCAAAGAAAAAGATTCTGTTTCACCAAGACAACGCTCCCTCGCATACCAGCACAGTTGCGATGTCCAAAATCCATGAGTTGCATTTACAATTAGTATCGCATGGGCCTTATTCGCCGGATTTAGCCCCTTCCGGCTTCCACCTTTTTCCAAAATTAAAAACGGCACTAGGTGGAAAGAAATTTTCGTCTAACGACAAGCTTATCATCTTCGTAAATGAGTATTTTGCAAGCCTTCCGGAATCGCATTTTAGAGATGGCATAAGGGCATTGGAGCACCGTTGGAATAAATGTATTGCTCTTTTAGGAGAATATATTGAAAAATAAAAATTATTTTGAATTAAAAAAATTCGTTTTCCTTTTCCATTCTCACTACTTGCCAAACTACCCTCGTATTTTATATAATATGTATGTTAGATTTCAATCAGTGTATTATGATTATGAACCGTTATTGAAGATTAGTCAATTTAAATTATGTCTTTTAATAGGGATTTATTGTGTACATCAGAAAGATGCTATACATAGGAGTGGTGTTGAAGTTAGAATTGAATTTGCAACGAAAGATAATTTACCTAAACATACTGTACTTTATTGTTTAATATTACACAATAGAGTATACGAATATTCACTATTTAATAAAGTAGCATAATGAAAGTATTAGTGGATTAATTTTAAGGTCGAGAGGGGGAATGGATGAGGAGGACTACAGCAGAAATTATTTAAATAAATAGGATAAAATGTGAGGATTTATTTTTTGTGTGGAGTATTTGTGGAAGTGAGTTTTTATATATTATTATGAATTGTGATGGGAAAAAGTTTATAATTATTGATTTCCAATGGTATCGTTTTAATAGTTGTAATTTGATACCCAAGGAATTAACTACCTGTGATAGCGATTATAAGCGGAGTCATTTTGTATTTAAACTGGTTATTACTTTTGGTGCATTAACAGGAGAAGATCTGCATATTGCAAGATATGTGCTTGCAACACATGCATTGAAATGGGAGGATGGTTCTACATTACCGGCTGAATTTGAAGAAATTATTAGGCGATTGTGTATTGGTGTAGATTTAATGTTTGTAAAGGGTAGAGAAAAACTGGATTTTCTAAAACATATTTTAGATAAGCATATAAATAGATTTAGTGAGTGAGGATAAAATTAAGAAAGGCAGACCAAGTTCTAGTTGTCAGGTTGGAAAATTTGTTGTTTGTGCTTTATTTAATGTTGAATGTCTTTGTAAATTTTTAGTTGGAAAACATTGAGTAGTAATAAAATATTAATTACAATATTATTCAATTTTTATGTTATATTGTGGAGCGTTATTTTTACGATGAGATGTCTCTTGGAGTATTGGATGAATTATATAGTTGAAAATGTCGGGTGTGTTGCATATCGATATGAAACTGATGGATCATTTCTTGGAATAGCAGATATGGATTTGATTTATATTCCTAAATCGTGTTTAATGGGCAGAAGAAGTATCGATTTGGAACTTGTTTGGTCTCTATTGCCAAAGCAAGATGTGGATTTATTTAATTGTATTGTAGATCTTGTGTGGAATATTGCAATATTGTGGGTGATGTGGATGGAGTTGTACGTCGTAGAGATTGTTATTTACGTAGATATGAAAGTTTGTAGATTTATATGAATATTTGTTAAAAGTATATATTTATTTGTTATATGATATTCATTATATAGTATATTAAATAAATATGCCTATTAATTAAAAAAGTGTTTTATTTATCAACATATATTTATAAGGAGAAAAGTAGATTAATAAAAAAAATATTTGTTTATTTGAAAAGTAGGTTAAGCTGTGCAAAAAAGTAGGTCACAAAATTAGATTAAAGTTACAAGGTTACTTATTTAAAGAATGTACTTAGGTCAAGACTATGAAAATTTTTTACTCTTAAGGCGATCTGGGCGAATTGTTTATTTAAAAAGCAGTTTAAGTTGTAGAAAAAAGTAGGTTCTAGAAGCGGATGAAGATTATGAACTTTTTTTCTACATGTGAGTCAAGGTTATGGAAATTTTGTACTCTTAAGGCGATCTGAGCGAAAAGGCAGTGTAGGTGAAAAGGGAAAAGAGGACAAGAAAGAGAAAAGGAAAAGGAAAGAGAGAAAAGATAAAAGGAAAAAGAAAGAGAGAAAAGGTGAAAGGAAAAAGAAAGAGAAAAAAGAGGTTTGAAATTTGTAGGCGTTTTAGTAAATATGTAGTTACGCTTTTAGGATCGCCTAGTTACGTCTTAAAAAAGTGGGGCAGGTAGTTGTGCTTTAGAGTGGGGCACGTTTGTTCCTCCCTCAGGTACCTGGAAATTTTCAAATACCCACTTCTCTCTCCTCCATGAGAAGGCGTCTCCGGCGTGCTGGTTTACGAGGATGTAAAGCGCGACGTAAACCGCTTTTAACTAACGCTCATAAAAGAAGCGGTATTTATGGGCCAAACAACATGAAAATTGGACAATCGAGAAGTGGTCGAAGATTCTTTGGTCTGATGAATCGAATATCGAGGTATATAAGTACATCTTCATGACTAATATTCTTAACGTTGTATGCAATTCAGTCTACATGTAACATTAAACCAAATTAATCCTGTCTAAGTGCTAACTTTCTTCTTTTGCCTGGCAGCTTTGGCGACTACCTGGGACGCTATACGTTCGGCGTAGGCAAGGGGAAGCTTATAAACCACAATGTATCATTCCCACAGTAAAATTTGGAGGTGGTAGTATCATGGTTTGGGGTTGTATGTCTGCATACGGTGTTGGAGAAGTGTACCTGTGCGATGGACGGATGAATAGCCAACGCTATTTAGCCATGTTGGAGGAAGTATTAGAACCGCCTGTGCTAAAACTATTCGACCAGGATATACCACAATACATTTTTCAGCAAGATAATGCGCCCTGCCACAAATCGGAAGCTGTAATGCGTTGGTTCGAGGAAAACACAGTGGAGGTATTGGATTAGCCGCCACAAAGTCCCGATTTGTCGCCCATTGAAAATTTGTGGCGTATCTTAAAAACTAAGATCACGGAACATAAATGCCTGTCAAAAGCAGAATTATCAACAAAAATTCGCGAAATATGGGCTGCAATACCACCGGCAGACTGTTACAATTTAGTAGCAAGTATGCCTCGACGAGTGCGAGCTGTCATTAAGGCCAAGGGCGGAGCGACAAAATATTGATAAATTGTACTATATTACTAAATAATACTTTGTACATAATTTTCACAACAGTTTTATTTTCCTCACCTCTCTTTTGAATAAACTATATAAACTATATATGTATGTATGTACATAAATTCGTAAGGTGTCTAATACATTTGAGCATGGTTGTATGTATGTGAAACTATTTATTAGATTTTATATATATATATATATATATATATATATATATATATATATATATATTAATATCAATACATATATTTTCTATTTAGAACAAACAACTGGACCAGGAGCAGCAAGAACATCATACTGGATTTAGATAGGATGTTGAATGAAAGTATTGGATATGTAATCCCGCAATGGATTACATGCCTTGTAATACCACCCTCCGTGGTAACATCAGCTGATGCAGCTGAAATAATTACAGTAGCACCTGTTGCAAGTGCATCTGAAATAATTACAGTAGCACTACCTGCTGTAATCCAAGCGGTTACAACAGTTGTTAACGTGATTACTCCTGTTCCTCTTGAATAAGAATTAAACGTGACTGTTGCTTCTACAACAGAAACTGCCAGTATTTATTATTTCATCACAAGTTACTAAACTGATAATTCAACGTCTATTTTTCGAAAAACAACAGAAAATTTTAACGAAATAACGACAGTACAGATGCCGACAGTTACTTACGATTGCTGCCATAACGAATGATACTATAACTGCTACTATTATGACGACTGCGACTACTACTACACCAATTTGTAGTACTAGTGTCCGGCAGCTGAGAGGTCAACTCCAGAAACTACTTCGAGGTAAAAAGATAGTCACTGATAGTGGAAAAGTGGTGACTACGGTACCGTAGGAGATCGTTCAAAAAATTTAGGAAACTTCTGTTATAGTCGTATCTGCTCTTTTACCTGATTATTTTAAACCATTACAAGCACATCGTCCATTGCAGCCACATTCTTATCCATTAGAACAACTTCCTTATCCATTAGAACCACATCTTCATCCATTACAACCACATCTTCATCCATTACAACCACATTCCCATCATCCAAATCTTTATCTAAATATAATAACGGAACTCTGTTTGAATCGCTCTATCCTCAATTATACACTATTTTCCCACAACTGCCCTATCTCCTATAATATATGTTTTTCAAGTCTCTTCTGCCTACTCTCTCGCGATCAATTATCACTATCCGTTCTTTCTCAAGTCTCCTTCCGTCCGTCTACTACCTCTACACCTAGTAATCTCCCATAAATTCCATCTATTCCAGCACCTACCTTCCAGTCCCGCGTTTGCTCTGCAATCAGTCCACGAACCAGTCTACAATCCTTGTAGAGGGAATAGACCGGTTCTGATGCCACCGCCACCGCCGGAAGTGACAGCACTGGTGACGTCACATGACGTCACCTCCCCCTACGCCACATGACATCACCGCCCTAGCCGCTCTTCTAATCAGCATCTCCCGCAGTTTTTCCAAGGTTTCCGGCATCGACGTTCCAAGCTTTTGATGTGGCGCTTCAGGCGTCCACATTGGAGGTGGCGGTGGAGATAACATCGGAGACGGCGAAGATGATACATACTGTTTTGGGGGCGGCTCTGCAGCGAGAGTTAGTAAATGTGCATCTACGGTTTCAAGTACGACGACTAATGAAACCTTAATTATTCTGGCTCCAGTTCCTTCCATTGTCTGTCGAAGTTACACCAGAAAAAAAAATTACTGTTTTTATTCGAAAAATTAAATATAAACACGTTACAAGAATCAAAGGAACACTTTGATCGCCACTTCTGATCGGATACAGCATTCAGATACAACACCATTTCTGATTGTTGGATGAATGGAAAGTTAAACTGAACTTATTGTAATATTTTTTTCAAACAATAAAATATTAAAAAATTTAAATATTTTTAAAAAATATTTAAATGTTTTAAAATATTGAAAGTTAGTTAATAAGATTGGTCGATTGATGTTATATTTTGATGATGCTATATTTTATCGATCTGTCAGGTCGATAAAATATATAAAGAATAAAATACGTCAAGAATCTTTTTCTTATTAAAAGCAATCAGATTAAAGTAATTTTTAATATCTTCCATCTGATGATCGTCTCTTAGAAGGGTTAAATTATTTCATTAATAGAAACATCGCCAAGAATGCCTATATTAATGGCGTCACTGCGGGTCTTATAGAAATGAATAATTATATCATGTTCTGTGGTAGCTTTGTCTATCTGCCCATTTAACGCGATCAATTAATTGGCAATATTGCAAGCTAACTTTCCCTCTTATAGGCGTGATACATGTTTAAAAAGTTCACTCATGTTTGCAGCAAGATTAGTAGAGGGAATAGGCCGGTACTGGTGCCACCGCCACCGCCGGAAGTGACATCACCGATGACGTTACATGACGTCATCGGTGACGTCGCATGACGTCACCTCTCTCTACGTCACATGACATCACCCTCCTCCTTACGTCACGATGTACGGGGTGTGATCAAAAAGTTGTTAAAATAAATATACAAAATGCGGTCAAAAAGTTTCAATAACAATATGGGGGCCCCAAGTTTAAAGGGCCTTAAATTTTCAAAAGCAAAATGGCGCACAAATTTTCAAAAACAGGATGGAGTCTAAAAATATTGTAAATCAAGATGGCAGCAATAAACTTAAAAACTGTATGGTAATATTCCAGACTGTATATGTAATTTTATACTAAAAGTGGTGAATCCAATATACGGGGTTTGATCAAAAAGCTGTTAAAGTAAATATATGAGGAGCGGTAGACAGACAGAGAGACAGACAGGTGTACAGCTGGATAGGTAGACAGACAGGTATGCAGGTAAACGGACAGGTATGCAGGTAAACGGACAGGTATGCAGGTAAACGGACAGGTATACAGGTAAACAGGTGGACAGACAGAAAGGTAGACAGACAGATAGGTATACAGACAGACAGGTATACAGCTAGACAGGTAGGCAGACAGGTAAACAGGCGGACAGACAGGTATTCAGGTGAACAGGTGGACAGACAGACGAGTATACAGACAGACAGGTAAACAGGTGGACAAACAGACAGACATACAGACAGACAGGAAACAGGTGGACAGACAGACAGCTAGACAGACAGACAGGTATACAGACAGATAGGTATACAGACAGACAGGTAAACAGGTGGACAGACAGACAGACAGGTATAAACACAGACAGGTATACAGACAAACAGGTATACAGACAGATAGGTATACAGACAGACTGGTATACAGATAGACAGGTATATAGATAGACAAGTATACAGCTAGACAGGAAGGCAGACAGGTAAACAGGTGGACAGACAAGAAACAGGTAAACACGTAAGCAGACAGACAGGTAGACAGACAAACAGGTATACAGACCGACAGGTATAGAGACAGACAGGTATACAGACAGACAGGTTTGCAGACAGACAGGTATACAGACAGACAGGTATACAGACAGACAAGTAGGCAGATAGGTAAACAGGTGGACAGACAGACATATAGGTATACAGGTAAACAGGTGGACAGACAGGTATACAGGTAGACAAACAGACAGACAGACACTAAAAATGGTGAACGCAATATGACGAGAAGCAAAAAGAATATATACAAGTTGTAAAAATAAATATACGAGACTAGTAGACCTGTCTACCTGTATCTTAGGCAGATAGACCTGTATATTCTAGAACTATTACGTAATATTGTGATAATATTGCATCATAATTCATGATATATCACGATTGAACCTGTTGAAACCTGTTGGAAAGTTTAAAATCGTGTCCTATACATGTTATTTGTATCTTCTAGAACTATTACGCAATATTGTGAAATAATTTTTTAAAATCGTGTCTTTACCTGCTGCATACAACTAAAATAAAAGAAGTATGTAGAGAAAATCTTATTTTATTAGACATATTTATATACATAATATAAAATTAAAGGTAAACTTACTTACTACATTCGTTTTATGAAATAAAGTTATATATTATAAAATTTTAACATTTCCTTCAGCCTACTCATTTTGCCTCCCTCTCTCCTTCCCCCCCCTCTGTCTACGTCACGATGTACGGGCTTGATCAAAAAGCTGTTGAAATCAATATACGGGGTGCGATCAAAAAGTTTCAAATACTAGTTGGTGGCAATAAATTTGACAACTGTATGATAATATTCCTTACCGTATATTTAATTTCATACTGAAAGTGGCGAACCTAATATACATTTTATATATTATAAAATTTTAACATTTCCTTCTGTACAAACACTCTTTGACTGTTTGTGATAATAACATGCATATTACCCTTATTATGTTTTGGTACGTTATTAACACATTCCAAATCTATAATGTCCATATCTATAATAGTTTTTAAAAATAATCACTTTTCTGATGTCCCTTAACGTATATTTTCTTATAGTCTTGATATATATTATTCAATTGTTGGAATCCACTTCACATTTACATACCCATCACCATATCTAATAGTTGAATGGTTATTTTCCAACCAGCAAACCTGCTTTTTTTCCTCAACAGATAATTTTCTCCATGGTACTGGTGGTTTGAACAGCATATGAGGTTATCGGTCCCCATCGGTTATAGACATTTCTTTTGGACAGAATGTTGGAACATTAAACCGATGACCAGAAAAGGCTCAAAACGCTCTCGATATATACGAGCTCTGTGTGTAGAAGTGAAAATAAATTTTAATGTTATTTCCGCTTATTCTATTCTTCGAATAAATCTGTATCTATCAGCTGCTGACATTCTATATTCAAATACTTGCGGAGTTTCAACAAACATCACAGACTTAGTCATTTTTTCCTGCACAAACTCAGTAGTCGATATACACTGCCCAACTTAATGTTAGAGACTGATGAAATTAGTAATTAGACAGCTTTTATATGCAGCAAAATATCGCGATTGAGCATGTTATTATATCGTAGGGAGGGGGAAATTATTTTAAAAAACAATGAAATAGTGCTACATATTTAAACTAGTGTTTGAAGTAAGACACAATAAAATATGTGAATACAATGCTGAATGTTTGAAAAAAGTATTGGATGTAATTAAATTTGTAGATGAAAATCAAGGGCACTTGTTTAACATCGATCCGAATTTAATTGAATATATTCCTTTAAGAATACTCAAAACAAGAGTGGAACATTATCGATGGCAAAATTCCGGTATCTGATACCATCCGAGAAAGAGATTGAGTTAAGAGACAACTTCCCTTGCAATGAGCATTACAATAATGGTGATGACCAAATTGATGGACCGCCACCGTCAACGAAAGACTGGGGCCTGCATAAAGAAAAAGGCTTAGTGGAACACTTTAAGCAATTTAGTTTAGCGCCTAAGAAAAAATTAAAGATGTAAAATAATATATTGTTACTATATCATCAATATGTCTTGTATATTGAAATTAAAAATTTGATGATATTGCAAACACTTTTTTATTCTTACTTATGCCAGCACCAGCGATAATCTTTCCTCTCTCATTCGAAGTTTCAAGGCCAAAGTATCGACAGCACCTTGCGTTTTAATAAAAAAATAATGTCATAGACATCAAACATTTTCCCATATTTTGTATTTATCAGCATTTTTGCTCTTGCTTAACACCTTTACGTTTTAATTAAAAAAAAATTGTGAATTAAATTGTGTGTTTTCAATTTAAACTTATCATTTTTATTCTTGTTTATGTCTACATCATTAAGGTTATTCTCTTTAGTTCAAAGTTTCAAGGCCAAAGTGTCTTTTGTTTTACTAAAAAAATTATTTGACACTTTAGCAACAACAAGTTTCAAGGCCAAACTGCCGACAGTGTCTTATATTTAATGAAAATAGTTTGCTTGATAATAAATTCGTTGAGCTCGCACATTTTCAATTACTTTTGTCTGATAAGAAGAAACAAATATATATAGTTTTAATATATTAATGAAATTTTAGAATACAATAACTAAAACAGTGTTATATATACAGCTAATTATTACATATACATATATATGTCTACAATTAATTACACTTATATCAACTCATCCTTATCTAAGCAGCTATTATGATTCTTATCTAATCCTAGAAATTTAACATATATTTTTCGCCCTTCAGATCGAATTATTTTCTCGATGAAGTATCTTTGCTTCTTGTTCTCTGTAACTCGAGTTCATAGAAGCTACCTAGTATTGGCTCACCATGCATGTCTTCTAACAAATATGTTGCGGGATTAGTATTGTTTACTTTAGCAATTTTAAATAATTCAGTAGACCAGTTGGGTGTGCATCCTTTGCTAAATAACGATTTATATTTACTGATACGCATAATGTCACCAACATTAAACTTATTTCGTCCTTTTACTTTTATATTATTGTACACACTAGGTAATACTTCTCTTCCATTTTCTAATGTAGTATTATATGGCTTTTTGTTAGTACTTCGATGCGTCGTTTTATTATATTGATCTGCAATGGCGGGAAGAACGTTAAGCCATTTATATTTACCAATCAAACAGAAATGTTTATATAATTTATTTTTTTATTGTGCGAATTACTCGCTCAGCGATTGCGGCTTTTTTTCGTGTTGTATATAGAATAATGATTTATTTCATACAACTGCATTAGTTTATTAAAATGCGTGTTGTAAAACTCTTTTCTGGTGTTCGTTTGTAGATTTTTAGGATGTCATGGACCTTTCAGAATTTTTTCCATGGCGTTCCGAACAGTCAAACCAGTTTTACTTTTTATTGTTTCTGTCCCTAGGTATTCAGAAAAACAGTCTATAACGACGAGTACGTATTTAAAGCCGCTATTTTGTTTAGAATATGGTAAAAATTCCATCAAATCAGCTTGACATAAATCATCGAAGTCCTTAATAATAATACGACGTCTTAAAAAATTCTTTCTCGCTCTCCAATGCAGCTCATCAACAACGCCTTGTTTACTCCTTCTACACTAATGAAATTGCATACATCTCTAAGTACATCTAATTAGGAATTACATTTTGTGTCTATATTACCATAATTTTATCAAATTCATTGTTTTTTTTTCGCTTTTAGTTTTAGATATATTATTATTGAGAGTTTCCAGTTGTCTCTTCAATTCCTGATAATTATTTGAATGTTCGACATGTGCTTTACTTAGAATATCTATATCTTTTTGAATTGATGAATTCGAATTAATCTGGTACGTAGACATCCGCGGTCGTGGTCCATGCTATCTGCTTCTGGGTTTCCGGGCTGAAACCGCGTCACATGTATATCTGCCGACGTTTCGTACCCATTTGTATGAGACATCGTCAGGGCTGAACTACTGCACTGAAACAGTTTCAGCGGTTCCAGCCTGGAAACCCAGAAGCAGATAGAATTCGAATTATTAATGTTTTTAATAATTTCACTACGTAATTTACGTAAGTTCTCTAATAGTTTGACATACATTTAGCATTGTATTCACACTTTTTTTGTGTCATACTTCAGGCACTAGTTTAAATATGCAGCACTATTTCATTGTTTTTTAAAATAATTTCCCCCTTCCCATGATATAATAACAGGCTCAATCGCGATGTTTTGCTGCATATAAAAGCTGTCTAATTACTAATTTCATCAGTCTCTAACATTAATTTGGGCAGTATATATCGACTACTGAGTTTGTGTAGGAAAAAATGGTTGTCTGTGATGTTTGTTGAAACTTCGCAAGTATTTGGATATAGAATGTCAGCAGCTGATAGATATAGATTTATCCGAAGAATAGAATAAGCGGAAATAATATTAAAATTTATTTTCACTCCTACACACAGAGCTCGTATATATCGAAAGCGTTTTGAGCCTTTTCTGGTCATCGGTTTAATGTTCCAACATTCTATCCAAAAGAAATGTCTATAACCGATGGGGACCGATAACCTCATATGCTGTTCAAACCACCAGTACCATGGAGAAAATTATCTGTTAAAAAAAAGAAGCAGGTTTGCTGGTTGGAAAATAACCATTCGGCTATTAGATATGGTGATGGGTATGTAAATGTGAAGTGTATTTCAACAATATTGAATAATATATATCAAGACTATAAGAAAATATACGTTAAGGGACATCAGAAAAGTGATTATTTTTAAAAACTATTGCAGATATGGACATTATAGATTTGGAATGTGTTAATAACGTACCAAAACATAATAAGGGTAATATGCATGTTATTATCACAAACAGTCAAAGAGTGTTTGTACAGAAGGAAATGTTAAAATTTTATAATATATAAAATGTATATTAGGTTCGCCACTTTCAGTATGAAATTAAATATACGGTAAGGAATATTATCATACAGTTGTCAAGTTTATTGCCACCAACTAGTATTTGAAACTTTTTGATCGCACCCCGTATATTGATTTCAACAGCTTTTTGATCAAGCCCGTACATCGTGACGTAGACAGAGGGGGGTGAAGGAGAGAGGGAGGCAAAATGAGTAGGCTGTTTGCATTTAATATGTTTTAGTATCTCCAGTGCCATCGGAGTGTGCGTATAGTGAGTCTTGGTTCTCCTAGTTAATTCAAAGCATGAAAGTCGTGAATCTGGGTTCTCCTAGATAAGCAAATTACATTCTTTTTGCTTCTCGTCATATTGCGTTCACCATTTTTAGTGTCTGTCTGTCTGTCTGTCTACCTGTATACCTGTCTGTCCACCTGTTTACCTGTATACCTGTCTGTCCACCTGTTTATCTGTATACCTGTCTGTCTGTCTGTCCACCTGTTTACCTATCTGCCTACCTGTCTGTCTGTATACTTGTCTGTCTGTATACCTGTCTGTCTGTAAACCTGTCTGTCTGTATACCTTTCTGTCTTTATACCTGTCTGTCTGTATACCTGTTTGTCTGTCTACCTGTCTGTCTGCTTACGTGTTTACCTGTTTCCTGTCTGTCCACCTGTTCACCTGTCTAGCTCTATACTTGTCTATCTATATACCTGTCTATCTGTGTACCAGTCTGTCCGTCTACCTGTCTGTCTGTCCACATGTTTACCTTTCTGTCCAGCTGTTTACCTGTATACCTGTCTCTTTACCTGCATACCTGTCTGTCTACCTGTCTATCTGTATACCTGTCTGTCTGTCTAGCGCACCTCGTATATTTATTTAAACAGCTTTTTGATCAAACCGCGTATATTGGATTCACCACTTTTAGTATAAAATTACATATACAGTCTGGAATATTACCATACAGTCTGTAAGTTTATTGCTGCCATATTGATTTACACTTTTTTAGAGCGACATTTTGATTTGAAAATTTGTGCACCATTTCGTTTTTGAAAATTTAATTCTTTTAAACTTGGAGCCTCCATTTTGTTATTGAAACTTTTTACCGCACCTCGTATATTTATTTTAATAGCTTCTTGATCAAACTCCGTATATTCGGTTCGTCATTTTGAGTATAAAATTAAATATACAGTCTGGAATATTATCATACAGTCGTCAACTTTATTGCAGCAATCTTGTTTTGAGCGCCATTTAGTTTTTGAAAATTTAAGGCCCTTTCGACTGGGACCGCCACCTCGTTTTTCAAAATTTTTTGACCGAATCACGTATATTTATTTTAACAACTTTTTGATCACACCCCGCACATCGTGACGTAAGGAGGGGGGTGATGTCATGTGACGTAGAGAGAGGTGACGTCATGCGACGTCACCAGTGATGTCACCTTCGGCGGTGACAAATGGCACCAGAGCCGGCCTATTCCCTCTTAGTAGAGGTAATAGGCCGGTTCTGGTGCCAGATTAGTATCTTGCTGCAAACATGAGTGAATTATTTAAACATGTATCACGCCTACAGGAGGGAATGTTAGCTTGCAATATTGCAAATTAATTAATCGCGATATATGAGCAGATAGACAAAGCTACCACAGAACATGATATAATTATTCGTTTCTATCAGACCCGCAGTGATGCCATTAATATAGGCATTCTTGGCGATGTTTCTATTAATGAAATAATTAAACCCCTCCAAGAGACGATGATCACATGAAAGATATTAGAAATTACTTTAATCTGATTGCTTTTGATAAGAAACGGATTCTTGACGTATTTTATTCTTGATATATTTTATCAACCTGACAGATCGATAAAATATAGCATCATCAAAATAACATCAATCGACTAATCATATTAATTAACTTCCAATATTTTAAAACATTTAAATATTTTTATAAAAATTTAAAATTTTTTAATATTTTATTTTTTGAAAAATATATATACAATAAGTTCAGTTTAAGTTGAATTTGATGGAGCCTGTTGTTGATTAACTGAATCACTAAGGTTGATATATAATCCCTTTCCACATTAACTTTCGTAATTCTGTATACGCATTTCGACAACTAAGTTGTCATCATCAGCAGATAATTGCAAAATGTCGCACCTGGTAAACCACGGCTAAAGATACCTGTATGAAAAACAAACTCCGTACGCGATCTGTACCGTTGAGAACCAAGATGTACACTTTAACTTATCATTCATCCATCAATCAGAAATGCTGTTGTATCTGAATGCTGTATCCAATCAGAAGTGTTGATCAAAGTGGATTCTTGTAACGTGTTTATATTTAATTTTTCGAATAAAAACAGTAATTTTTTCTTTCAGGAGTAACTTCGACAAATAATGGAAGGAACTGGGGCCAGAATAATGAAGGTTACATTGGTCGTCGTACTTAAAACCGTAGATGCACATTTACTAACTCTCGCTGCAGAGCCACCTCTAAAACCGTATGTATCATTTTCGCCGTCTCCGATGTTATCTCCACCGCCACCTCCAATGTGGACGCCTGAAGCGCCACATCAACAGCTTGGAACGTCGATGCTGGAAACCTCGGAAAACAGCGGGAGATGCTGATTAGAAGAGCGGCTAGGGCGGCGAAGTCACCACCACCAATTTCAGAGGAAGAGTCGGGGCTAACATTATTAGAAGAATGGTAATGATGTGGAGGGTGAGAAGGAATCTACCCAGGCCTTTCTCAAGTGAATGGAAGAATCGAACGCCTAAGGACCTGAGGTGGCTACTACCCCACTCACAAAAAAGGGTAGCAAAAAAGAAATGAAAGATAATATTATTTTTTATAAAAAAATAAATAAAATAAAAGTAAAATGAACGAACGTTTCATTTACACTTCTTCCTGTACAATCCCTAATGCTGTAGATACATATATTTTAAACAGCGCTGAATATTATTTAGTATATGATGTGAAGTTTATAGTATACATTATGAAGATGAAAGTTACAGTATCTAATTAGAAACACTATCACTATCATTACCTGGACATAATTACGATTCTGTATTTGATACAAGAAGTTTTACATGACACAGTACTATTTTTGGTGGTACATATAAAAGAGTATTAATCGTATGGCCTTCGGGATGTGGGAAACCAAATTTCCTTCTTTCCTTATTATACCCCCCTGGATTTCATTTCACAAATATTTATATATGTTACAGATCGCTACATTAGCAAAAATATGAATAGCTTTGGAACTGATTGCAAACAGTTCCTGAAATAAGTTACCATGAATATAGAGATGCAAATGATATGCTAACTCCCGATCAAGCTTCTGATTATTCTGTGATAATATTTGATTATATACCGACTATAGATTTAGATATAGTAAAACAATACTCTTTCTGTACGCATCGTAATTTGAATTGTTTCTATTTAATGCAAACATATAGTGCAGTTCCTAAACAATTATTAAGAGATAATAGCAGTCTTTTAATTTTATTTTAATACGATAGCATTAATTTAAAATATATTTATAACAACCATATTCATGATTTAAGTTTTGAAGGGTTTTTAAGCATATGCAGAATGTGTTGGAAGAAATCGTTTAACATGTCGCATGATTGCAAGTTTAACGAAGGAAGGTATCGTTTCGCTTTTAGTACGTATATACATCTATGATTTGCGATTTTTATACAGATCGTTTATTAATATAAACAATTTGTATATCTATATCAGTATATATGTATTGCAAACCAGTAAAGATATACATGGAAGAGACACTAGGAAGTAATTTCGTAAAAGCTCGTAAAGCTTTGAAACAAAAATTAAGAACATTGAAAACTGACATCGCTAGATATCAAAGAGTCATTGATAAACATTATGCACCTATAGCAAAACCTTTACAAGAATTCGTTATGAAACTTAGGTAGTAATGAAAGCAGTAAGGTAAAAACAAAGAATAAAACACATCTGAAGGACATCTCAGAGAAAATCGAATAATTTTGGTCCGATATATTACCGGATCGATCTCATGCCGCAGCAATACCTGGAACTTCAGTTATTCATCGTGGTACACATTTGCAAAATCGTGTGACATGGTTTAGTCCGAGCACTCGTTCTACTCCGACCAAATATGTAAACCTGAAGATCGAGACTTCACACCTCAATAAAAAAAATAAACCAAAGGCGATGTCTGAGCTAAAGCCTCGGATTTCGGCATCATTTACTCAACCTACATTTTACGTGAGTGAACTGTTACCAGAAACTCCTACTGGTGTTGAAATGTTAGTAGGAGATGTTGAAGAAGATGAAATGGATACAAGTGAAAGTAAAAATTTGGTTAAACTAATGGCTCGCGCTACATCTCTTTTACAAACGAAACCAACCAAGTCAATAATTGCTAATCATTTACTAAAACCCTTTTAGAAACAGACATAGCTATTGAAGCACTAAAAGAACATGATCCTATAATACGTCCATATTTCATCGGCTTAATGACAGATGAAAAGGAAGAATATGATGAAAAATATGGTATACGCGAAGATGCTGAGGAGTTAAAAATTGGGAACGCAGATGTTAGATTCAATGGAAACAATATTATAATCAGACAATTCATCTATAAAGCTACCGCGGGTTTACTAGAACTACTTTTCAAAAAGAAAGCTGGAAAATTTTTATATGCCGACGCAAAGAATTACAAATTTATTCTTAATGCACATAGAGTTGATTATAATCATAATAAAGTATTCAGCTAGTAAAGGCGCCAAATATACGAAAATTATTAAACATATTACACAAGCGAAAAACCTGAAGTTTGGTGGGCAAGGACTTGGAACTAGGTCTACGAAAGAGAATATCATCTGTAAGAAGAACGGTTATACTCAAGGGTAAACTATAAATATTGGAATTACGTGAATGCTGTGCAATAGATTACAGTTGCATCAAGGGATACTTGCCATACCGGATATGATATTGAAGTATTAGCAATAATTGAGGAACTAAATGAGTTCAAAATTGTTAAATAGAATAACTTCAAATGATATATAAGTAGTTGAAAGGAACCGTTTCTTCAGAAGTTAATCTATTGATATCGGTTGTGTATTATATAGGGACAATAGATAAATTTGGGACACACACACACACACATATATATATATATATATACATATATACATACATACATATATATATATATATATATATATATATATATATATATATACAATACAGTTAAAGAGGTATTAGAAAGACACATAGAAACAATAATTTCAGCAGAAGGAACAACGTTGAGCTTGAAGTACATTGCGGGACTTATTTCAAATCAATTTGATTGAAGTGTTACCCTATGCCAAAGCTAATGATAATTTCAAATATATTTTCGTATGTATTTATACATTTTCAAAATTTGCTTGGACGATTTCTGTAAGAAATAAAACGGCGAACGAAGAAACAAAAGACATGGAATCCATACTTTTGTCAGGGAAGAAAGATATTCCTAGAAACATTCAAAGCGATGAGAGAAAGGAAGTTTATAATGTATATTTCAAGAAACTTCTGGACCGGAAATTTATCCATTAAATACATTTTCTAATTTAAAATTTCAATTGTAGTTTTATAAAAACGTTTAAAAATAAGATGCGAAAGAAATTTAGTTTCAATGGAAGTTACCGTTGTATAGAAATTTTGCCGAAATTAGTTAACGATTATAATAATACCGAACATATAACAAGTATAGATCCGTTGAAGTTAATCAAAGAAATGCTAAAAGTATTTTAAAGTTTTTATAGTAATACTAAAGTTACCGATCCAAGAATTTCTAAATTCAAAGTTGGAGATTCGGTTATTATCAGCAATTATAAATGCCGTCAAATTGGCCAAATAAAATATTTACAATTAATAAAGTACAAAATATCTATCCTATAACGTACATCTTACAGGATTCTGAAAAGCAAAATATTCTTAGTGGGTTTTATGAATCCGAATTCAAGAAAATTAAATATCCTGATATTTATCTGGTTGATCTGGTATTATTTCTACACAAAATTCATGGATACTCAAGAACAACGTACTATGAAGACTATGGTGTATACATAAATTTAAAAAAAACACAACATTCATATAGAACTGGTTTTTATTAGGCAATAGTAAACACTCTCGAACCGATAGCGGAAACAGTTGTTCCACTCGTTTGTTGGTACTGTAGAAATTGCGTTTTTGAAGTCATCGACTGCTCCTTTTGACCATTAGAACATTTAACCATGCAGTCTGTTTTTGATTTTCGGAAGGGTAAAGGAGTCATTGGGACTGTACGGAGGATTGTTCAACAATTCGACGTTTTGTTGAGTTAAAAATTAATTTGTCTTGCGTGCTGTGTTCAAATTTGCATTGTCTCAGATTCGTCGTTCGGGGTTGATTTTTCGAAGCTCAGCGAACTTGCGGTGAACAAGTGGTTATATAACAATTGTCAGGAACAATTCTTTGATTTTGTAGAGGAATTGTTGCTACATTTGTTGAATTCTCATGTTGAATTCTCTATATTCAAACGTGAACGCGTTAGTGTGTAGCGAAAAATTGTTGAATTCATTGCTGAAAACAGAAACCTACTCGGCGAGGCATTCTTGTTGAGATAATTGTCTTCGAAAATTATAAAAAATTATTTCGCGAAAATGTTTCCAGTTTAATTCCATTTTTCAAATAACTTGTCAAATTTGACAGTTCGTTGTAGCTACAACACTACATGTATTGCACTGAAACTTTAGATTTCGGTTAACTAAAGATGGAGATTAGTTTGTAGTACTGACATTTGATTAGTGGCGAAATTACTGATTTCAGAAATTAAATTATTTAAATTTTCTACCATTCTAACTCATCTATTTGATATTAACCCCATGCTAAGATATTTTATTTCTCGGAGAGAACGTATCACTTATCATCTCTACATGCGAGAGCAACTTTATTTTTCAATTCAGTGAATACTGTGCGCAACTCTGAGAGAAATAACTATATACATCCTTCTGATAATGGTTCCATTTTCTTTTACTACACTCTTATAATCAAAAACTGACAATTTTTTATAAATAACACTTTTTTAACATCCTTGGCAGTTTTACAATTATATAGAGTAATTTAACGCAGTAAGCTTTAGCACCGGCCCCATAAAAATATTCAATAATTCCACCAGCATATTCATTCTTCATTTTACAAAATTTAGGTAGACTAGGAGGTATTACATGTATATTTACTACAGCGAAATTAGAAGCACTGAACATACTTACATTATTTTTACTGTTATCGTATATACATACATATGTACAAAATTATAATATTATAATTTTGTACGCATATAACTAATGAATCGGTGTCTATACAGAATAATGAAACATCTGTATCGAACGGAGGCTTTAAAAAATCATTAAAAGATGACGCATTACCTACTTAGCTAGTTCTAAATTTGTGAATACCACATACACAGGCTTCATATAATCTGGTAGAATAATGTATTCAGAGCAAAAAGGGAAATCATTATGGCGGTTGTGACGATTTTCGGATTTTATAAATCTACTTTAAAAACATATCCAGTGTTTCCATCGGCTTCCAAAGCAAATATATCCATTCCCATTAACTCTTCATCTGTTAACATTCAAATTGACCATGTGCTAAATTGAATGTCATGGCATAACCATACAAATTCGTTGCATCGAGATATATATATTTCTTGGCCTCTAAAGAATGATATTCTAGCAAGAACTCGTTGTCAGCAATTTATTGTAAAATAATGTGCGGGATCCAATTTATGATTGTTCATGCAAATATTTCGAAAATTTTCAATTTCATTGAAACCTCCTCGAGCTCAGCTGATTTTAAAACCTCCTCATAGGGTGTTTTGAGATTTCTATAAATTCGCAGGGTTTTGATAGATTTCAATTAGATATAACCTAGTTTGAAGCCGATATTGAGCAAAAACAAAACCAGTTACGTGCAGTAGCTTATGCAACGTACATGCTCTGAAACACAACTGTCGATACACCGCTTTGGTTCGCCAATATATACACTTCTACATGAATAGGGAATCCTCTACATATCAGGAAAATCACGGCCTTTGACTGAAAAAGGGTCTGAATGTTTCGAATGAGAATTACAGATTTTTTAATGTTGGTTTTAGGGAGTGTTCTAACATATTGATGTGGTCGGGCATGTCTTGTATATAGGGTAAATGGACTTTTGAAAGCGTGGATGATCCATGCTGAGTATTGGTTATAGAACTCTAGAGTCAAGATGTCAGTCTACAGACTGTTGAATATTATATTTAGAAAAATTGTTGTTTATTCTCTGCCCATGAATTTAATCATGTCACTGATCTTTATCAGTAACATGATTAAATTTCTGGACAGAGAATATTGGCCAGACATGCTGAAGGCTCTTTGAACTAAGGTGTTATTTGTTGATAACGCTCTGTTTTTGATCAGGATGATGATAGCAAAAGGGGTTTAAATATCGGTTAGAGTGTGTGAGTTCGCCCTAAACTGAATGTCCTAGTGAAGTATTCACCAAGACTTTAGAAAAGGAAAGGAATCTTCTGATTCAACCTCCATGGTGAAATTTATAGAATTTTACTGGGAATGAGTAAAGTAAATATGTTATACAAGGAATCCCGACTATCTGAAGTATGTACGTATGTCTGTATCTGAACCAACATTACAATTTTAGGTTGTAGGTGGGTAGGATTTGTTGTTTAAATGCTTCAACAAGAGAGATCCGACACCTGTTTGTAGTTACTCCATATTACTAATTTCACAAAAGGTAACACCTCTAATAATAGGATATTTCTCAATTGTACCCTTTCACAATGCAGATCTAAAAATAACTGTCGTGTGTATAGAGATCTTTCTCAAACAACTTAAATATATTAAATAATAAAAAAGCGTACGATAAAAGAAATGCGAACGTAAGGTGGGAATCACGTACGCAGTAGGAACACAAGTACTTTTGAACGATGTGACTTTTGTAGATTTAAAAATACTAAAATAAGCTGAAAATTAATTAGGAGACTATTAAAAATATTAGTAATAACAAAAGAAAAGCTAACATCGAGATGTTATCAAAACGAACGACTCTATAAAGAAAATACGATCAAATAAAACTAAATTTAAATGAAGTATTACGGGAACGTGACATGGATGGAAGAGCATGGCTTGACTCTGGCAATAGCTACTGACCAGAAGAAAGATCGCCAGAGAGATAGAGATGGCTATCAGCATGGATAACATGTCTATCAAAATCTTCGTGTAGTACCTCGGGTTGCGGATGAACAGCAATATAACTTTCGGGGAACAGATTCAATTGTTGAGCGACAAAGCAGCTAGCGTAACGAAGTAGAGCTGACACATGATCGATGTGAGAGGACCAACGGAGAGTGAACGCCGACTTCAAATGACCTTCAGTCAATCCATACTACTGTACGGATGTGAGATTTGAGCCGGCGCTTTGCGTTAGGAAGGTACAAGAAGCGGCTGGTACAGTGCAAAGCGGGGCTCTCAGGATCTTAGGCTCATACCCTACAGTTTCCGAACCGGTAGTGTTGGTGATTGCGGTAGAAATCCCCATAGACTTACTGGCTTTGTGAAAGAGTAGAGTCTTCGAGATCCGGGAAGAGGTTGGAGTTAGACAAGCCGGGGCGGAAGCTAAAGTGCTCACACAACAAAAGTGCGCAAAAATACTGGCGAAATGAAATGAAAGGATGGTGGATGGAGAAACTGATCCGGAACATCACAGAGTCGGTAGACACGTACCACGGTGGTGTAAACTACTACCTCACCTAGTTTCTCACTTGAATGTATATTTAGCCGGAATGCGTAAAGTGAAGGATCCGGCTTGCTAGTATCAAAACTGTACAGAAGACAATGCTTACCACACCTTTTTTAAGTGTGGGAGGTGGACCATGTGACAACGTTGTGGAAGTGATGCTGTCTGCAAAAATCGCTAGCAAGAGATCGCCAGGTTCGTTGAGAAAATGCTGAGGACAAAGAAGAGTGAAATCTCAGTAACGGTGACTGCCAGTCGAGGCTAATTACGAGATGCCATTCTGAAGTAATACGGATAGTAGCCCCGGAATGAAATGTTCGTTGATAAGTTCTGTTCAAGTCATACCACCGCAACATGAACCTCTACCCAAGTCATTCCAACCTAAGCCATCGTGATAATCATGGTGATAACGAGCTCCTAGAGAGCTGTTTAAGCTGTTCAAATATCTGTTTAATACCCGGTCGGAGGCTGTTCTAAAGCCGATTAAGACATTTTCAAAAACTGTTTTTGAGATCTTTTTATAACCTCTGCAATATGTGGCATGAGTTGGGGTGGTGTTTATTATTTACTAAATAAATAGCTCATATGATCTTGTATATGCAGTATGGCATATAAGATATCCGACGTTGGTATTAAAATCATAATAATAAAATCATAAAATAATTAAAATTTTCTTGGATGAAGTAATGGACAAACTTGTATCACCTGTTCGTGTTAATATTTTGTATAATTCACATTGTATGGTCGTTTAATAATAGTAATTATTTCATCACTATGTATATCTAGACACATCAGTCTAGAAAATCTATTAAAATTTCACGAATTTTACAATTTACCACTTGCTGAAAATTTGAACAATAAAATTTTGAAATTAATGAATAAGACTTGTTGGGATATTTCGGAAACATTTTTACCTACGGTTGTATGCCTAAATAAAAATATGTGCTTTGTTGTCAAATACGTCTGTTTTTATAAAGACGTAGTAATAAATGAAATATTGCAAATGTTTCAATATGGTAATGGTATATGTACTAGCATTGTGAAATGATGTATACACAATACGAAGATGTTACATATAAGAATATATCAGAAATAGTTTTCAAATATTTTTCTATCAATACATTAAGAATATTTATGGAAAACATGCTAACAATATTACAACATAGTTTGTTATATTTATTAGTCTCCCAATTTTATTACCTCCAGGCCAAAATACAATGTATTATGATGTAAAAACAATACATCTTACATATACAGAGCATTTAATGATGCCTTATTACAAGAGAATAAAGTTTTAATCTTATTATGTAGTTCACTATCAACACATTTGAGCACGCATAACTCTTAATAGTTAGTAAGTAATATTATTATTCTAGGTTTCCTCATTTATCACAATCTATTGGTGATGGCTCGTAAAATGTATAACTTGAACATTTCTAACAACGCTACAACCTCTTGTTTTCCAAAATTCCTCCCATTCATCTCCTGTAAAGTAAATGCTGATAATTTGTATGATTTGGTTATCACGCCCAGATCATTGATATTGATAGTACAATAAATAAATGCCCGTATTCTTACCATAAACGATTCTTTGTGAATATCGATTTGAAGAAAAATAGGCGCCACAGTATCGTAATTCCGAAAGCCGTTTACCATTACCGAAGTAAATAAGATACATAAAATACATTCGGTATTTAATTATCATAAAAGGATTTCCTTTTTTTTGTTAAATATTAAAAGGTTTGTGGAGAATTAAAATTACTAATTAATCTGCAGAGACAAAAAATTCTTAATTCACAGTAAATACTATAGGCTTATTGTGTCCATCCATGAATTTTGCCATACACTATAGTCAGACATGTAGAAAAATTAATAATAAGAAAAGAAACCGTACAGAATAGATCTACGTATAAAAATTGGAACAAAAAGAACTAATTTTCCCTACTCATGCCTATAGATTGTTTAACACTAATTATACACAGCCAATCGTGAGTAATAAACACTCTAAGAAAAGAAAACAGAAATGGCCAAAGTAGATATCGTTCAGCTTATCTACTGAATCCGTAACTAGGTAAATCTATTAAGTATATGTATTTATGGTAAGGACCGTACTCTTAATATTTTGAAATAGGTTAACGTCTTTATAATAGGTTAAACTAATTTTGCTGTAGTTGAGTTTTATTCTACAATATTTATAATGTATTTTAAAATTAAAATTGAAAGTTATTTATACAATTATTTTGAATCAGCCAGTATATGACTCCTTTTAGTTTGTAAGTATTAATAATTGAATTACAGCCACTACTGTTGGTGTCAATTTGTAGCGCACTCCTGAGGAAGCTGCAAAGGTTTGGCAGTGAAATATAGAGTATTGAAAACTAAAATTGTTTGAGTCTGTTCAACAGACCGATACACCTGATAATAGTTACGTTTAAGATATATATATATATTATTTATAATTATCTGCTGTTGAATCTATTAGGTAGAGATTTAATAATTATCCTCTGTTGAATCTATTATATATAATATATAACGACTTTATAATTATCAACTGTTTATGAATTTGCATGTAAATCAAAGCTATTGAATATATTTAATCACTAAAGTTGATGACCAAAATGTACACAGTATACATTTTGGTTCTCAACGCTACAGATCGCGTACGGAGGTTGTTTTTGTACGGGTATTTTTCGCCGTGGTTTGCCAGGTGCGACACTTTGCTATTATCTGCTGATGACAACCTAGTTGTCGAAATGCGTATACAGAATTACGAAAGTTAATGCGGAAAGGGATTATATATCAACCTTAGTGATTAAGTTAATCAACCACAGGCTCCATCAAATTCAACTTTATTGAATATATAAATAATACATAATAAAGGGTTTTCCAATAGGGACTTGACAACTTTTAATTCAATTTGTGAACGCACCCTTTCACTAATCATCGAACTGTCACTGTCAATTTATTCAGTAAACTTAACATTTTCATCATGGTAAAGTACACGAACGAACAACGTCTGCAAATTATAAAAATTTACTACAGAAATTCGGAGTCGGTGACCCCTACTTTAAGAGCGTTAACTCCGATTTTCGGTCGTAATTCTCGTCCTAATAGACAGGCAGTAACAAGTTTAGTGCAAAAATTTTAGTCTACATATTCGTTGTGTGATATTGCCGTGCCAGTGAGACAACGGATTGGCCGAAGTGTCGAAAATATCGCTGCCGTTGGAACGTCCGTAGCAAATGATCCAAATCAGTCAATTCCACGGCGTTTCCAAGAGTTGGGCATCGCCCAGACCACTTTATGGCGAATTTTGCGTAAGGATCTGGTTTACACCCATACAAGATCAAGCTGACTCAAGAATTGAAGCCGATGGACCATTTGAAACGATGTACGTTCTCCGATTGGGCTCTGGAAAAGATGCACCAAGATGATCAATTTCATCGCAAAATCATTTTCAGTGACGAAGCTCATTTTTGACTCAATGGGTTCGTCAATAAGCAAAATATGCGTTATTGGTCGGGTGAAAATTCACATGTGCTTTATGAAACACCACTTCATCCACAAAAAATAACTGTTTGGTGCGGTTTGCATGCCGGCGGCGTCATAGGGCCATATTTTTTCGTCGACGATAATGATCGTCACGTTACTGTGAATAGTAATCGTTATCGCGCCATGATTACCGATTATTTTTGGCCCGAATTGAAAGATATAGACTTGGACAACATGTGGTTTCAGCAGGACGATGCCACAAGCCACACAGCACACGTTACAATCGATTTATTGAAGAGTAAGTTTGATGAGCGTGTTGTCTCAAGAAATGGACCAGTCGATTGGCCGCCTCGTTCGTGCGATTTAACGCCTCTAGACATTTTTATTTTGGGCTACGTCAAATAATTGGTCTATTCCAACAAGTCGAAAACGTTGGAAGAGCTCAGAGCCAACATAGAACGCGAAATAGCAGCCGTTTCGGCCGAATTGTGTGGCCGAGTCATCGAAAATTGGGTCGAACGAATCGATCGCTGCAAACGTGCCCGCGGTGGCCATATGGACGAAGTCGAGTTCCATTCATAAATGTTTTCATTGTACTTCAACCCGATAATAAAGTTTTTGAAATATCTCAAATGGTCTGCATTTTATTTTGAAAAAAATTTGTCAAGTCCTTATTGGAAAACCCTTTATAAGCAAGTATTGCTCGAGACGTTGAAGCGAGTGGACGTATTATTGCAGCGATTGCTTTCGCAATAATTATGATCTTAGAGTTTAGTGTGCGAAATATTGCGAGTAATAGGCGAACGCGTGTTGGTCGGATCACTTTTAGTGATTTTACTAGTGAAAACGTGCGTTTTAATTAAAATAAACATGTTAATTTTGTGTTAAATAAAGTGAAAGTTTGGCGTTTAAAAACGTCAAGTCATTGGTCTATGCCAACAAGCCGACAACGTTGGAATTGCTCAGAGCCAACATAGAACGCGAAATAGCAGCCGTTTCGTCCGAATTCAGTAACATGCGAATTGCGAAATATAATATACAGCAGGGTTCACAAAATATGAATAAAGGATGAAATGGACATGTAACAAAGCACATAACCGATAGCTGGATTTAAGCTTAAAATTGTCCATTTAGTACCACCATTATTAAGTAAATGAGGTGATTGTCCAATAAGCTGTTTTTTCTTGTAGAATAGTCTGGTCAGTTACTTTTAAGGCATTATTTATCTATATCATTGTAATTATTTATTACAATACTGTTTTCAATAGTAACTGCAATAAAGGAAAATAACGTTGTGATAATATTACATCCACCTCCAAACACATCGTCTATCTACTGATGGTGAGCATTAGATGTGAAATGTAAAGAAAAGTAATTTCATTATACCTAGGCTAATATTATTACAACATGCGACTTATATAGGTGTAGTATATATAAATTTCATCAGCGATGCAACTTAACTTTGAAGAATATATGAATAGAGTGATTGATGTGATTCATTATCCGTATGAGGACAATAGAGATTTGTTTAAAATGAATTCAGAACAAATCAAATATATACCTTTCAAAATTTTCAAGGTGAAGGTATAACTACTGTTGATTTGTAATTTTGGGAGTTAATATCATTTAACCAGTGAAAGATATTAGAGTTAGATTTACCATGCATGTAGCACTATAACAATGGTGAAAATGAAATTGATAGTTGGCCACCATATAGAAGATGTTGTTCTGCTTGCAGGGAAGGAAAAATTGTTGAACACTTCAAACAATATAGAAAACCACTAGATGGAATTCAATATATGAGGAAGTGGATATGGTGCCCGGTTTCATGCTTAGCAAGAGCAGAATAAGTTACGCACAGCAGCAGTACAACGCTCATGCTCTGAAACACGAGCGCCGATAGACCGCTTTCTTTCACCAATATATACACGAGCAAGGAATCCTCTATACACCAGGTGTTTCTAAAGAGATACGATCTTTTTCTGAAAGTGGGCTTAAAAGTTTGAAATGGGGTTTAAAGATAGCTTTGATATTACTTTTGAGAAATATTCTACTGATTCAGTCAGTGATGCCTTGTATATAGGGTAAATGGGCTGGGGGGTGATGAAAGCTAGTTATTAGGTTGTGGAACTCTAGGATTAAGATGTCGGACTATGGTCTGTTGAATATCATGTTTTATCATGTTTCATGTTTAGAGAAATTATTGTTTGTAAGGGTATTGGTGATGTGATTTAATTCCTGGGAGAGATAATGTTAGTTAGATATGTTGAAAGCTCTTTGGAATAAATGGAGTTAATGACGCTCTGTTTTTGGGCGGGATAATGATGGGAAAGGGCGTTTAGATACCGGTCAGTGTGTGTTGGTTTACGGTAAACTGAATGTTGTAGTGAACCATCCGAAGGACGATTCTTCAAGACGTTTAGGAAACGAAGGGAAACTTCTGATTCAACCCCCGTGGTAAAACTAATGGAACTGTGTTGGGAATTTAGGAAAGCAAGGAATCCCGACCATGATACCAAATAACGAAAGTGTCATCTACGTATCTGAACCAACATTTCGGTTTTAGGTTGCAAGAGTACAGGATCTGTTATTCGAATGTCTATAAAAATGTAGGCGACAAAAGGAGAGAGAGGAACCCCCATGGCTGCAACATGAGGCAACATGGTAGGTTGTCAATGGATAGGATTTGTCGAATTATTCGGGTAGTATCAGATATGGGAATTTTGGTAAATAAGATTTCGATGTCAAAACTAACTAGTAAATCTTTAGGATCTACCGCCAGGTCATTCGGTCTATGGATAAAATGTTTGAAGCTTTTGATAAAGGAATCACTATTGCCAGTGTATGGTTTAAAAGTATTGAGAGATATTTAGAAAATTTATAAGTGGGACCGCTTATGGTACTAATTATGGGATGCAGAGTAATATTAGGTTTGCAAATTTGGGAAAATCATACAGTTTGGAGACCTTGGAGTCGCTGGGTAATCAAACTCTTTGAGAGAAGAGTCTGTATTTTAAGTTTGTATTCATCACTGTCCAAAACAACAGTGGCATTGCCTGTGTCAACTTTGAGTACAGTGATGCTGGGGTCGGATTTCAGAGATCTATGGGCTAAAATCTAGGATCTTTAGAGTTAAATTTTAATGATTCGGCCTGTGCGAGAATTTTTGAAGTTTAAAAACGAATGGGATCGGCAATAGTCGGAGAGATTCTGACAAGGGCGGAGTCTATGCTTGTAACGATGTCTTCTGTGGGGATGTATTTGGGAGTAGACGCAAAATTGGGAGCTTTGGAAAGAAAAGAAATTTCTTGGTAGATAAGGGTTGTTTAGAGAGATTGATGACGATGTGTGACATATAAATATTATGCTGTGGATGTTTAGGTAGAAAGGCTTGGAATTTTCGGATGTCTCAGAACTTCAACAATGATTGATGTAGGTTGTAAGTCAAATAAACACATTAAACGTATCCGCCATATCACAGCCGGGGTTATCTCCATATGCCATCGGACGAACATTAGCTTTTAAATAAACCTCTGTTACAAACATAAAATTCCACCTGTATATGTTATTGGATATTTTGAATTGTTCTTTTGTATACTTAACGTCTTCTTATACTTTTGTATTTGTCCGCCATAGTTCACAACAAGTACGACCGATTTTAATTTATCGATTACAAATCCCATCGAAACTAATTTTGTTTAATAGAATTTAATTAAATAAATTATGTAATTATTGTCTTTGTATTAATTGAAATTTTTCCAGTAGTTTTGTAATTATCTAGAACTTCTTTGGTTTGCTTTTCATTATAAAAGAAGATATCATATTCTCTTTCACTCTCTTCTACATTTCAAAGACAAAATAAGTTTCTGCTTTCGCACTACTTTTGTGATTCAATTTTAGATTAAGTAATCAGGCTTATTTTGTGGGAACAATTAATTACTTTACAATCAATCATTGCTGGAATTGAATAAGCAGATTACGAAATTTTATCGACCTTACGTTAAGACAGTTAGACCCGGTTGGTAAAAAACGCCGTTGCACGTGGAGTAGAAAAATTCAATGTTATATTTGTATTTATGACATTTTATCGAAGAGATGCTGTTGAATATTGATATTGTTACCCTCAACGTCAACTGGAGGTTTGTATGCTAAAACTCTATACAAAAGGTACTAGGAAAGTTTTGTAATATGACGCAACGATGAATCGTAGGAAGCTGTTTGTTGACGCATGTTGGGACATGTTCATACGTGCATAGTAACCGCTGCGCCATGCCGATAGGCTCAGTTATTCATTTGCAGTGAGAGTGTAAAGTGCAATGGCATCGTGGTCATGAAATGAGATAAGAGTAGTTTTTCGTTATAATTTCGTGCGTGGTTTGAACATAGACCAGTGTTTCGAAGAAATGACTCTTGCACTAGGTGATGTTTGTCCACCTCTCACAACGATATTCAGGTGGTATAGAGAATTGCAAAGAGGAAATTTAACTGTGGAGGATGCTGAGAGGCCGCGAACGTCAGTTACGGAGGAAAACGTTACTACTGTGAGGAAAATGCTTGGCGAGGACAGGCGAGTGAATGCTTGGCGAGGACAGGCGAGTGACCTACCAACAGATAGAGGGTACTTCAGGCCTAAATGCACCAGCAATTCGTTCGATTCTGCATCATCATTTGCACGTGAAGAAACTTTGTTCTCTCTGGGTGCCTCATCGACTGACTGAAGAGCAGATGACACAACGTGTGACTTGGTGCCGGGAGATGCTAAAAAAATTAATAAGGGACAATCTCTGTATATGAACAACATCGTGACAGGTGACGAGACTTGACGATGTGCCGACCAAATCTTAAAACAAAGTTTGGGTCTTTGAGGATGAGGATAGATTCGTAGTTGCCAGAAAATCCCGATCTGTAAAGAAGAAACTGATAGGTGTATTCTTCAAATTGAATAGAATTGTGGAACGCGTCGTTTTAGTCGTTTAAGTGGTATACTGAACAGTGCCTGCTTAAAGTCATTGTATCTATGAAGAACCTGCGACCAAAGTCAAGAATGGACACCTGGTTCCTCTATCACGATAATGCTCCAGCTCACCGCACCAAAGCCAGCACCGAATATTTGACCACGACAGGATTGAAACATCTCGAGCACCCTCATTACAGTCAAGAGCTTGGTCCCTGCGACTTTGCACTCTTCCCGCATATGAAGATCAAGCTAAAATGGAGGCGGTTTTCCAGTGATGAAGACCTTCTGCGGGCTTGGGACAATGAGTGTGCTTTTCTCCCTAGTGAAATGTAGAAATTTCAAAAAATTAAATAAACAAAGATGTATTGGAAAACTTTCCTAGTACTCTTTGTATTTCTTAGTGGCCTAATTTATTTTGATTCTTTTTCTACTTTAACTTCAGGGCTTTTTCATTTGGGTACCCCTATTTGTTTAAATAAAATGTACGCAGTAAAGATGTATGTGAAATTTCGCGTCCAGCAAATTGAGAAAACAGAGCTTATCTAACACGCTCAAGGGGTAGCAAGGACATTTGAACAGTCCACCAAGGTTTATTGAAGCACCAATACCTGGGATAAACACATTCGTACAATCTTTCTTTTTCATATAAATATATTAATTTGTGGTGTTTAATTAATTCTAAAGACTGAGGTAATAGCGAGTACATTTATTTGTTACCGTATTAGTTAGTTCTAGGTCATTTAAGATCGTACAGGCCCGAAGTAGAATAATCTGAGCTCAGTAAAAATATATTAAAGCCAGACAACTTAACAGAAGGATTTATGTAATAGTTAATCCAGTAAAGAATAGAATGAATATTTGTACTTAACTTTTGTGTCGATAGACTACCTAGTAATTTAGAAAGTATCATCATCAACGTCTTGGTTTTGGCTGTGTATATTATAAATTAACTAAGGGCTTGTTACCCGGTTAATATTTAAGTCATTTTGCTTGTTGCAAACAGTTAGTTAGCCTTCTGCTAACTATTAAGTTTTATTTGTTTCTTTTAATTCATTTAAAGTAATTAGTATTGCACCGAAAGCTGAACTTTATTATGTTGCAAAATTTATTACAATTATTTTGTGTGCTCTATTATTGTTGTTATTTGGAAAGTGTCCAATTAATGGGCACATGTATTGTATAATTACGTATGTTAACCATCTATAAGTATAAAAGGGGAAAAGAAATTATTAACTTATAATTAACTCGGTTCTAATTATTTATTTTAGATTCGTAATTAATTACCAAACTCTATACAGTGAAACCCGCTTATTGAAATACTCGTATTGTCCGCCAAAATTATTCCTGTATGCGGATTATTCCATTATCCGTTTTTAACTTATTTGTTATTATTACTACTAAGTGAAGTATGTATGTATATACATATATACTTCGTATTCTTTATATCTGCGATTTTATAACTGTAAACTGGACTTCAGTATGATACTGTAAATTTATGTTGCGATTTTCATAAAATGTATTTAAGAATACATACAAAAGAAATAAAACACATTTCAGCGTAATACATATTTTTTAATTTATACTATTTTTTTTTATTTCAAACTCTACACATCCTTAACCAAATAATCTGTAATTTTATTTTGTTTTCTTTCTTTACACAAAATATCAGTGATTTGGCTATCTAATGCATAGAAATGTGCAAAATTACAAACAGTTTTTGATTCTAAAAAACAACGTATAGTGTCACATGCTAATTTTACTTCTTGAGATGATGGCGCAGTTGATGGAGTATCCTCTGAATATGTATTTTCTTCTGCTACTTCTTTCACCTTCTGTTCCATCACCTTGTTTGCACAATTTTCGTCTGACTCTTCAAAAGCAGGTAAATTGTTATTAAAAGAAACGAAAATGGAAAAACTTTCTTCTGTCATGGCATCCGGAAGTGGTTCTTCGATGTTAACAATTTCTTGTTCCTCTCCTTTAATAAACTGACATTTTACAAAACAATTTAAAATAGAGCTTGACTGAATTTTATCCCACGCTTTATTCATCATGTGAACAGCAGATAAAATTGTTAGTTTTCGAGATAGGCCAATTGCACCTTCAGTAGATGACGGCTCATAAAAATCAATTGTAGAAATAATTTTCCTTATTATTTCCTTTCTATAATTTCTCTTAAAAAGAGAGATAACTCCTTGATTCAAGGGTTGAATTATAGATGTTGTTTGCCGGCAAATAATGTAGTTGCACATTAGTCAAACGTACATCTGGCTTGCGAGCAGAGCAGTTGTCCATAAACAACAAAACTTTCTTATTTGATTGTTTCATTACCTTATCGAAGAAGCCAATCTTTAAACAGTGCTGCTGTCGTCCAAGCATTTTTGTTTGAAGTATATTTTACAGGCAAAGATTTTACCCCTTTAAAACTCCTTGGGCTTTTTGATTTGCCAATGACAAAGTGCGGCAACTTATGACTTCCGTCAGAATTGGCGCACACCAAAAGCGTAATTCGGTCTTTTGCAGCTTTACCTCCTACAGCCTTTTCTCCCCGAAAACAGAAGATTCCGTCAGGAATAGCGCGATAATATAAAGCTGTTTCATCGCAGTTATAAATGCAGTTTGGCTTATAATCTTTTAATAAAGACGGTAAAACCTCACTTATCCACGCATTTGCAGCAACTATATCTGCGTCACTTGCTTCACCTACAATTTTTTTCAAAGAAATTTGGGAACGACTTTTCCATCTGGTAAACCACCCATTTGTTGCTTGAAAATTTACATTACCCAGATTTCGTGCAATCTGTTCGGCTTTTTCCTTCAAAATGGGCCCGCTAAGTGGAACTTTACGCGCTTTTTTTTCCATAAACCAATAATTTAAAGCATTTTCTACGTCAGCATTCTTCCCGTTGCGTCTTCGTTTTTGAGTAGATTTAAAATTATCACGCCAATCACTTAAAATACTGTCTTTTCTTTTTAACAATTTACTCACTTGTGCTTGAGACACACCAAATTTTTTGGCAACGTCCGACTGACTGCAAGTTGTTCTAAAAACTCAAGCAATTTTACTTTTTCCTTCACAGCAAGGTCTTTTATTTTCAAGTTTGTCGAAGAAGCCATTTTTACCTTACTTTCACTCACTTTCGATTGCAATGTCAAATAACAAACTGACCAGAAATATAGAAATTTCCTGCTTTTAAAACCTCCGAAAAATTTTTTATTGTATGTATGTTATTCGTACAGAATTAACCATTATCTAAATACGGTACAAGATTTTATTGCAATACGTAATTATCCAAAGATTATCTGAAATTATGTACATAATAGCTTTCGAAAAGTAAAGTGAACATTCATAGTAACTTTTGGTTTACATCCACCTTTAGTTAAGCAGGTAGAGAAATTTATTCTTTTATGAAGACAAAATCGCATTAATGTTCTTAGAAAAGCCATTCCTTTACCCAATATACTCTATTAAAAGATATTCTTATAACTGAATAATTTTGTTAGTACTTAAAGGGAAATGGTTTTGTTCTTGAGATTTTAATTCCTTTAACCGAAATATTCTATTAAGAGGGTTTCCAATAAACGAGTTTCACTGTAGTTTGTCAATTAGAACGTTGATCACTCAATAAATCTGTATAGAGTTTAGCTTTCTTTTTTTTTGCATAAGGGACTGTTGTCATTACAGATATTAATTAACAGACAGCGAACGTATTTTGTGGATCCTCTGTTTCAATATTGGTAGACGCGCTTTTAGGATTACAATATTGTAGCGTCCTATAACATCGTATTAACAGAGAACTTCTCCCATTCTCTGTGTTTATTTTGAGCTAATAATATCCTCGAAGCTAAGCGCGAGGATTACTGGATAGTTAGGATACGGGTGTTTATCTTTTTGTACTATTAAGCATAGGACAGGACGTTGCACCTCAAATTACGAAAGCATGGAATTGCATGCAAGATACTTAAATGTATCAGGGTAAAATATTATATAAAAATGGATGTGTTCGCTTTCTTAAAAACAAATATATATGTTAGAAAGATTCAGAGTACGTTGATTCTTTATATACTTCATTGTGTATACATATGATAATTTTATTTCACAATGCTAGCAAATATATTATCAATCTAAAAATCAAACGGGAGACAGTGATAATTTTAAAATCGCTTGGAAACAAACGCTTTTAGTCTACATATTTTTTATAAGTCTAATTTTAAAACATTTAAAAAATATTCATTTCACCATTACGTTATTATGAAGACAGACATCTTTGATAAAAAATGTACATACTTTTATTTAGGCACGTAAATGTAGGCAATCTGTTTAAATGTGTTTATGGAAAGTGCTTGAAAAGTAAAGAAAATAACTAATAATTGATAATGTTGGTTCCGAAATACACTAACAAGCCATATTCATTAATTCCAGAGTTTCGTTGATTAACGTTCCAGCAACTGGAAAATTGTAAAATTATTGAAATTTTAATAGATATGACTAGATAAACATAGTAATGGAGATAATTGCTAATATTAAACGACCATGCAATATGAATTATACAAAATATTAACACGAATAGGTGATACAAATTTGTCTATTACTTCATTCAAGAAAATTTTAATTATCATTTTAAACCAAGCGTCTGATATCTTATACGTATATACATATCATATTAGCTATTTAATTGATAATAATACCTCAGTTCATGTTATGTATTGCAGAGGTAATAAGTAGCTCTTAAAAACATCTTAAACCACTTTTGAACGTGTATTAAACATCTTCCAAATGTGTATTAAACAGATATTTGAACAACTTAATGAGCTTCTAAACAGTTCTGAAAGAGTTCGTTATCATGATCATCATGATGGGTTAGGTTGGGATGACTTGGGTAGAGGTTTGTGTTTTGTTGATATGAATTGAGCAGAGTTTGCCATATTTTTAGACTATTTTGTTGGGTTTAGTTGGCATATTTTTGTATTATTCTGTTGAGTTGGATTGGTGGGTTTTTATGTTACTTTTTGTGCATGGTAAAATATTATGTTATTATTAATAAAATTAATAACTCTGAGATCATGATTTACCAGAATTGTTCATTTAAATATTAACCATATGCTGGCAAATTAATATCAATAACTCTAAGATATTATTTACCAGAATTGTTCATTAATCATATGCCGGTAATTATATTAATAACTCTGAAATCTGATTTACCAGAATTATTCGTTTGAACATTAATCATATGCTACTAATTATATTAATAGCTCTGACATCTTATTTACCAGCATTGTTCATTAATCATATGCTAATAATTATATTAATAATTCCGAGATCTTATTTACCAGGACTGTTGATTTAATCATTAACTATGTGCTAATAGTTATATTAATAATTCTGAGGTCTTATATACAAGGCTTGTCCATTTAGTCGCTGGACACTTGTGGATAGTTATATCAATATTTCTAAATATATATATATTTATTATTATTATTATTATTATTATTATCATGACGTAACACTCCTGAAGGAGTTAAGCCACCTTTTGGTTCTCTAGATCTGTTTTATGTTGGGGAGATCACCCCCCTTTTCCATTGTTCTTTATTCCCCACTTTCTGCTTCCAGTTACTGGTTCCGGTCCTTCTCAAAGCCTCCTCCACTTCTCGCTTCCATGTACTCCTCGGTCTCCCTCTCGTCCTTCTTCTCAGACTCCATTCCATAACCTCATATATCACTGTGTTTGGTCCCGCTCTCCATACATGTCCTAACCATTTAGCTCTCTGTTGTTTAATTTTTTTCACTATGTCCTCTCCTATTTCCTGTGAAAGCTCATGATTAGTTCTTCTTCCGTATTCAGTATCTCCTATTTTCACTGGTCCCAGTATTACTCTCAATATTTTTCTTTCCATTATTCTCAGATCCTCCTCCTGTTTCTTCACCTCACCATGCTAAGTGTTTCCGTTGCATACATCATGGTTGGTCGGATTATCGTCCTATATATTTCCATTCTACAACTTTTGCTTAATATTTTGCTCCTCAATAGCTTCTTATTTGCCTGTACTACTCTATTTGTTGTTGCTATTTTTTCCTTGATCTCTATTTCTCTCTCCCCACTTTTATCTAACATCACTCCCAAATAATTAAACTTATCTACCACCTCAATAATATACTCTCCCAGTTGAATCTTCGTTTTGGTGTATTCCTTACCAAATTTCATCAATTTGGTCTTATTTACATTTATTCGTATTCCCATTTTTTTCCCTGTGTGCTTAATTCCTCAAGTATTTCCATCATTATTTTTTTTCTTTTTGTAATCAGCACTATATCATCTGCATACGCCACTATATGCCCTCCTCTTGTTCTTAACGTGCCCTTCTTTATTTTGCATAACACGCACGAACGAATCTCCCTGTCTCACTCCTTTATCAATTTCAAATTCTTCGATCTCTCCTTCCTGTGTTTTTGCACTTGCAATTGTCTTTTCCATGGTCATCGCTATCAGTCTTCTTATTTTGGGATGTATTCCCAGCTCTTTTAATGCTATCTTTAGTTCACCTCTTCTAATGCTGTCGAAAGTCTGTTGGAAATCTATAAACAGCAATTCTATTTCCATTTTATGCTGGTGGGCTTTTTCCATCAATTGCTTTACTATATGTATTGCATCAACTGTTGATTTTCCTTGGGTAAATCCACACTGGTACTGTTCTATTATGCCTTTTGTAGTGCTTACCAACCTTTTTTTGAATTAATGCTGCTAATACTTTATATTCAGTATTTAATAGGGCGATCCCCTTATAATTATCACATATTTTTTGGTCTCCTTCTTTGTGTATTGGTATTATTTATATGTGCTTCCATTTTCCGGCATTTTTTCTTCCCTCCATGTTTTCCTTATCAATTGATATATATGCTCTTTTAATCCTTGCCCTCCGTATTTAAGCAGTTCCACATTTATTCCATCTCTGCCCGGCGACTTCCCATTTCTGCCTTTTGTATTATTTTCTCTATCTCCCTTCTTGTTAATTTTTCTAATATCACATCTTGCTCATCGAATTCCATATCTTCTTCCTTTTCTTCTGTCCCCCGATTCCCATTCTCGGTTAGTAAATTCTTAAAATGCTCCTTTCATACATGCTTGCACTGCTGCTCGCTTTCCGTTATTCTACCCTCTTTATCTTTTATTCCCTTTATTTTTCCTTTGTATACTTTATTCTGTGTTTCTTCTCCTGCTTTCCAGCTCAATCTCTTTCATTCTGTCATCCAACCATCTCCTTTTCTCTTTTCTTATTGTCTTTTTACATTCCTTTCTCACTCTTTCATATTTCTTTCTTCTTCCTCATTACTATTTAGCCACCTCATTCTCATTTCGTTTCTTTTTTGTACAGCTTCTCTGCATATTTCATTATACCAGTCCCTTGTTTTTTGACGAGTCCCTTCCCCTATATTTTTTTTTGCTGCTTCGTTTACACATACTTTTATTTTCTTCCATTGTGATTCAATGTCCTCTTCAGTTTGCTCATTCAATTTGTTTTGTATACTTGTTTCATATTTATTTCGTATGTGCTCGTTAATTAATTTTTCTATATCCCACCTGTACGACATCTTTTTTTCTTTTACTTTCTGCCTAATTATTGTCGTGACCATGAAGTGATCCGAATCGACATTCGTTCCTCTGTATGTTCTTACATCCAGCACCGAGGACTGCGTTCTCCTTGCCATCAACACGTGGTCAATCTGTCCATACGTTAATTTATCCGGTGCCACCCATGTTACCTTATGCCATTTTTTATGTTTAAACTTAGTACTGCTAATTATTAGATCCGATCTTGCGGCAAGTTTGCATAGTTTTTATCCATTGTTATTTGTTTTGTCATGAATTGTACGCTTTCCTGCTACCTTCTCTATCCATCCTTCCTTTCCTATTTGGGCGTTAAAATCTCCCACTATCAATCTGACATCTTCCTTAGGTATTTTTTCTATTTCTTCTTCCAGTAATTCATAAAATTCCTCTTTATCTACCTCTGCTGGTGTTTCTGTTGGTGCATATACATTTAATATTGATAAATTGAACGGTCTCGTTTCAAGTCTTAAGTAGACCATTCTTTCGTTAATCGGCTTAAATTCCATTATATTTTCTTTCAATTTCCTCATTATTATAAAGCCTACCCCACGTTGAAATTGTTTTTCCGCACCTGAGTATTTTAACGTAAAATTAATCTTACTTACTTCTCCCTGCCCTTTCCATCTCGTTTCCTGTATTGCTGCAATGTCTATCTTATATCTTTTGCTTTCTTCGGCTATTTTCTGCATCTTTCCTGTCTGCAGCATTGTTCGTATGTTCCATGTACTAACCTTAATTATGTTTTCCCGTTTGTATTTGTCCCGCCTTTCTCTCACAACCCTCACATTTTTCCCTGTTTTCCCATTCTTATTATTTCGCAATTCCATTTTCGTTTCCCTCATCGCTGCCTTTTTCTCCGTTCAATTGTTATTCTCGTTCGATACTAGTTTTTTGGAACCGCACAAATGCCTGTTGTACTTTTCAGCATTTTGTACGTCCTTGGCTCGTCAATCCTCTTTTCTGCTTCATTAGGTGATCTTTCGCTTATAGCTCGTTTGGACGTTTGTGTCTTTGTCATGAGTTCCGCTGTTCCATTTCCAGACTCTTCGTCTAATACCTCCAGTTGACTTAGCGTATATAATTTTCCACCTATTTTCAGATTATTATAAATTAATACCGCTTCTTTTCCCTGTTCTCGTACTGTTTTCATATATTTTATTAGCCTTCTTCTCTGATTCTGTATCTCGTTCGGAAAATCTTCTTGGATAAAAACCTCTGTCCCTCGTAGTTTACTCTTTCTGTTAAAAATTTCCATTTTCTGATTCCACGTTCTCATTTCTATTAATATAGGTCTTTTGTTTTTTCCTATTTCCTTCCCTATTCTTCTTATCCCTTCTTCTGATATTCCCTGTATGACTATTCTCCTTTTTCTTATTTCCCTCTCCATCTCTTCTATTCTAGTTTCTTGTGCCCCTACTGCATCCCTCATCAATACATTTTCAGCCTTCAACTCTTCGTTTTCCTTCTTAAGCTTGCCCAACTCGTCCTGTATGTTATCGATATTATCCTCCACTCTATTGTTCCCTTTTTTCATTTACTCAATGCTCTCAAGAATTTCGCTTAATTTTTGTTCCACTTCTTTTTTTTTAAACCGTTCGTGTATTTCCCGCACGTATTGTATTGTTGATAGCGGCGCCAAGATCACAGTTCCAGTCGACCTGTCGAAAACTATAATCCTCTCCGTCACTGCTGTTTGTTAAAGTTTCTCCTTAGTCCCGCAAAACAAGCAAGTAAAAAAGTAACTTCTTGTACAAGTGATACACACGCTATGTGCCTACACGTTTATCATGCCGTAATTTCGGTCATTATTAACCGATCTCAATAGTTTTTTCCTTCTTTGTTTTCACCACCACTTGTTAAAATTTTTGACGAACTAAATTTCACCATCCACTTTCCACTCCGAAACATCAAACAATCCTTACACTGACCAAACCGAGACACACGTCCTTTCTCAACCACGACGAAACACTTCTGTATATATACCTGGACTGCTTGGTCCTTGAATCCATGATAGTGAATAAGTCGATTGTTTAAAAAATTAACTTCTATTATCGCTTTTAGCGTTTTATTTTGAATTGATCAAATTTTCCCCATTGGCACATATTTGAAAATCTATATGCTTCAGCTTTAGCAAGGTTACTTATAGGGATTGATTCTGTGGCGCTCCATAAGAATTTTTATACAAGAACCCCCACTCTCTGAATTATCTGGCTAGTTCCTTCCCTAGGAGTAACAAAGGATTGTAAATTCTTTTAAGGAAAGCAATACGGACTTGTGGTGCTATCTACACTAGGATCTAGTGTAGAGAGGCGCATAATAGCTTGTTCAGAAAACAGCGTTAAAATTATTAAAATGTAACTTCGTTCATAATAATTTTTGAAAGATAGCAGTTTATAAGTTATGTAGAAGTACTAAGATTAGATTGCTGAACTATATATCAATTTTTATTTGTAAAAATTATATAATACTATTATGTAATTATGTACACATAGTTTTAAAAAAGAAATGTATTATTAAAAAATTTACCTTTTGTTTTAATTACAAACAGCTTGCTAATAGCAAAACAAGTTCAAATGAGTATTTTTCAAATTATTTCACAATATTACTCAATTATTAATTTAAATACATGTAGAATCAGTAATATTATTGAAATTTTTTGTCAGACATCTTGGCCTTTTAATATTAATTTAAATACATATACAGTCAGTAATACTATAAAATTTATTGACAGCCACTTTGATGAAGCGCCATCTTGATTTTTAAATTTATACTGTCTTTTTGGCGAAGCGCCACCTCGATTTTTTAATTTTTCTTTTTTTATTTCCAACAAGTCTTTATTTACAATAAAACCAGATGTACATACATTAAACAAAATCTTATTCTACATTAGTAAATAAAAGAAACGCATTTATTGTTTTAACTAAATAAGCATTTCAAAAAATATTGCAATGATAAACAACTAAACACTAGCGTTGCTACCATACACACTATTTTCGTGTACAACAGCAATGCATTGAATGTATGTGACAGTTTGGTATTACTCGTTAGTATAGTATTTCTAGTTATCGATACACGGTTTGCTTTAAAACCAAATTTTCACCTGAGTTGGCACATCAATGTATAATATTATTATTATAATAATATTAGATGCCGGAGTATGGGATTTCTTCATTAGTATTTAATTGTATTCTTGACAGCGTGTCCGCGTTTGTTGAAATTACAACTTCGGCGTGCGCAATGGCTACGCCGTCTTCTGGCCCCCAGTGTTTATCGTGTTCGGGAATTTTCGTATCGTGTAAGCGGTATATATGGTAAATTAACGCAACGGTGGGGAATGGGAGGAGGGAGTGGAGTGAGGGGGGAGACACACATGTGTTTAAACACATATCCGCATATATATATATATATATATATATAAACACTCGTACACGTACAATAGACCTTTTGGCAACTTTGGCCATATTGCATGTTGCAACAGTCAAAGTCAATGAGGGTTTATAGTCGACTGAAACTGAGAAAGTTATAGAAGAACTTGTGTAGGGCATGATACAAGATAGTTTCAAGGCTACAGTGCTCTAGAATTAGTTCGAAGCGATGGTTAAGTGCAGTGTATTAATTCTATCTCTACTTACAACGAGATGGTACAATAGGTTACTATGAATAAAGAGATGTAAACAATATGCTAATTCTTGGTAAAAGTTTCCGATTATTCAGTATTGATATTTGATAATACACCTAACATTAATACAGATACAGTAAAACAGTATTCTCATTCTATAGATATCGTAATTTGGATTGTTCCTATTTAATTCAAATATATAGTTCAATTCCTCTGAAATAATTTTGTTTTTATTTCAATACGATAACACTAATTTGCAATATACATACATACATACACACATATATATATATATATATATATATATATATATATATATATATATATTACTTCCTAGCTCGGTATGTATATGTATTAAGGAGCTAAATGTCCCTTTAATTAACCTAATCAATAAATAATAAAGACAATATTATTTTATAGTAAATATTTAAAATACGTGGTGTTTAACAAATTTATAACGAGCGCATGTCCGGCTAGTTGAAGCGCTGTAATAAACGCAAATAACAAAGTAAGTTGATGGAGTTAATAACTAGTAATTACAATGAGCATCAAAAGACCAGGACGCGTGCCAAGCTGAAAGAAAGGTATTAGTGGAAATAAAACAATAGGCTTGCCTTTAAAATTTTATGCACTAATTTAATTTAATTCTTTAAACTTGAGTATATTAAATAAAGATAATAAGATCGAAAGCAACTGATGAAACAAGATGAACGTAATGGCAAAGCTGTAATAAAAATAAATCTAGAGAAATAAATCTGTCTAGTAAAATATAAAATGGATTAGGTTAAAATATGTATCGAACGACACGTAATAATTGCGTATGTTATATATATATATATATATATATATATATATATATATATATATATATATATGCCAAGATGCTATATATATTTTGCGGTCGCAAAATAAACACGTGGACACTACATGCGCGGGTAAAATTTAACTACACAAACTCGTAGAAGGAATGCGTGTAGTCTTGGTCATGGCTAGGGTAGAAGTCTATTTTTTCTTGCAAGTTTCGGCTTTTAAGAAAAGACGCGGTAAGCTGAAGGGTAGGAAGCTGGTCATGTTTGAATTAACCAATGAGACTAGAGAATAGGCACACTAGAATTAGGCGCGCTAAAAAATTAGCATAAATTAAAAGTGTGATATCAATGTAGGTATAAGTACCAAGCAGATAGATATCTAGACAGAATAATAGACATGTATTCTGTGTGAGAAAACGATTAATATTTGAATCTGTAATTTAATTTAGAAATTTATGAAAATAGAATGAATATTGTACATTTAGTAGTATAGTATTTAAATTAAAACAAATTAATTTAAAAACGATGTAAAAAATTATTATATATGCGAAGCGTAGCAATATATATATATATATATATAGTATATCTTGAATCATCACACTGCACCAGCGACGACAGCAGTTATGGGTGGCAATGACATTTATATTTCCTTCTGCAACTGCTGTCGTCGCTGGTGCAGTTTGATGATTCAAGATGGCTCCTGCTGACGTTGCTGGGACATAAAAGAAATAGTTATTTCTTTTATGCGACAAGCTGCCAGTTTGTGCCGGTTTGGCATGCTGCTGGTGGGTTTCTGTTATGTACAGAAATACATTCCACTTCCTATACATATGTACATCAACTTCAGTTTGTGGTTAGTATGCCGCAGCTCCCATATCATGAGTATCTCGGTCCGGGAAACGAATTAACAGGTGAAAATCCCACAGATGTCAATGATGCAATAGCATTAGAACATGATAGTACCTATGCAAGTGCTGTAAGTGCCGAAGATATTTTGAAAGCAGACGATCATGCAATAAGTGATTTTTGGACTGATTACACAAGTACAGGAAATACTCACTCT